>CAUYQV010143024.1:0-37634 GCA_963574575.1 Galagoides demidoff
CTCCTGCCTCCGCCTCCCAAGTAGCTGGGACCACAGGCGCCCGCCACAACGCCTGGCCATTTTTTGGTTGCAGCCATCATTGTTGTTTGGTGGGCCCGGGCTGGGGATTTGAACCCGCCACCTTAGGTGTATGTGGCTGGCGCCTTAGCCGATTGAGCCACAGGCGCCAAGCCATATTCACAGTTCTGTAACTGTTACCACTGTTGAATTCCAGAACCCCCAGCCCATGCGCATTCACTCCCCACCCCTTCTCCAGCCCCAGGCAATCACTGATCCAGTCTCTGTCCCTGTGCATTTGCTTGCTTTGGACACTTCATCAAAATGGATCATACGCTGTGTGACCTTTTGTGTCTGGCTCTTTTCACTGAGAACAAGGTCCTCAAGGACCATCTGTGTTGTGGCCTGTATTCTTCATACCTCTTTATGGCTGAATAACATTGTACCATAGGGGCGAACTGCAGTGTGCGTGCTCATTATTCTTTTTCTCTGATTTGAGAGCCACACAGAATTGTGCGTGTTCCTGGGACTCCTGTGAGCTGGTTCTGAGGAGCATTTGGGCCCTGCCCTATAGGGCTTTTAAAACTTTCTGTCCACAACCCACAGAATACACTTTATATCGTGGCCCAGGATACTCTCCCATCTGAAACAAGAGGTCGGCAGAGTGATGGGTCATTTAATTATTGACAACACCATTTTGACTGTTGTCTTCAATTCCATTTTGTTAAAAGTGGGCTCTTGTTGCAGGAAATCAACTTTACAGCTCACTAATAGATTGGCACTTGCATTGCACACCTTTGCCCTGGGGCTTCATTGCTGTTGGAGGCCTGGCAGAGCAGTGGGAACAGGCCCCTCCCAGGTCTGCAGGCCCAGCCCAGTGGCCCTGGGATATAGGAACCCTGAGAAGTGGGCAGCAAAGGTTCAATTAGGAAGAAGAGAGAACTGAAGGTTAAATTAACCAGTCAATGTTTTACTCAGCACCTACTATGTGCCAGGTGCCTGTCTAGGTGCTGGGGTTTAGAGTGAATAAGCCAGCCAACTGGGTAACCCCCATGTCAGAGGGTGAGGGATGGGGATGAACTAGGTAGCCCCCCTAATAAACATGTCAGGATTCTCTGCAACAAGGGCATGAGGATGTCCTTGAGGAGAGACTGAGTCAGGCAGGGAGTGGCACAGGAGGAACAGAGGAGGGTCCCTCTGAAGAGGTGACATGTGGCTGAGACCTGAGGAAGGAGCAGGAATCTTCTCAGGAATGGCAAGAGGAAGGGTGTGGTAGGCAAACAGCATAGCCTGGCCAAAGGCCTGGAGGCCACACCCAGCTCTGTACTTTGGGGAAACTGAAAGAACAGTCAGGGGGTGACCAGAGCAAAAAGGAGCAAGAGGGACTATGGCACCAGGGGAGGCCAGGAAACTGCACAGAGGTCAGTGCCTGCGAGTCCTGGGGCAGTGGGGAACCATGGAGGATTGTGAGCAGGGGAGGGTGTGAGCAGCCTTCGGGGCAGACAGTTCTCTGAGCCCTGGAGGAGCTTCCAGGCTCTGTTCAAGTGGGGCTGAGGAGCAGGAGCTGCTTCTGGAGCTTGTCCCCAGTTGTCCTGGTCTCTGTGCAAACCAAGTTCATCTGCAGTTTGGAGACTTCCTAGGAAGGCACACTTTGGGTGTGAGTCAGCCTTCGGGGTCCCAGCTGGGAGTGGGGTTTGGTTCCAGCAAATCAGTGGCTGCCAGAGCCTGGGGGAGGGAAGGGCGCTGTGACTGTGGATGGGTGTGGGGTTTCCCTCTGGGGTGAAGAACAAGTCTTGGAACTAGATAGATGCAGTGGTTACTCAAGGTAGTGTGGGCACCAGGAGCCACTGAATTGCCCGCTATGAAATGATTACACCTGTGTTATGGGGGTTACATCTCAGCACCAAAGTCCATCTTGGTGGACTTGTCTCTCCTTTTGCATTTCAGATCAGCCCCTTCATCAACGAGAACACCCGGCAGAAGTTCCTCATCTACAGTGGCAGCAATTACCAGGGCCCTGGAGGCCTGGTGGACTACCTGGACAAAGAAGTGATCCCTGATTTTCTGGGGGGAGAGAGCTTGGTGAGGTGCCCCACTAATCAGGGGCCCGGGCAGGCAGCATGCAGGCAGGGCACACTCTTACCCAGGGAGGGCTGGGCTGGCTTTTCACCCAGGCAGGGCTTTTTTTGGGAAACACCTCAGGGGGGATCATGCTTTGGGTCTTTCAAACATAGTGAGATGGAGTTTCTGGAAGCCCAAGGATCAGGCCAGTCAAAACTTACCCATACTATAGTGCCATCAAAGGTGACGTTGAGCAGTGGTGAGAGTTCACCTACTCTCACCTACTACTCACGTTGTGCCCTCTGCTGCAGGGTAGGTAACTCCCATGTCTTGGTGGTGGCCCTGGACAGGGAGCAGGCAGACCCAGAGGGACAGAGCTGGGATGGACAGGCCACCATTTCAAGGTGGGGGGGCAGCAGCCAGACTCCTTTGCTGCCTGCTTTGGGGGTGAAATGAAAGGCAGCAGGGAGCCTAGGCCACAACCCTGTCATCTCATGTGGCCATCAGCGGGCAGGGCTAACAAAAATACCAACCAGCTTGCGTAATTTCTGGATAAAAAAGTCTTTTCCTAGGAACTGTATGAGCTTGCCTGTCCCTTCCACTGGTGGCGATAATGTTGCATGCATGATTTATTTTTAGTGAATGGGCCTGCCGATCTGAGGGTGCCTTACTGAAGGACACCGGGCAGTGATCTCACTTGTTAATCCTCATGTTTTAGCAAGTGAAATGAGGGCAGAAATCATTGTTTGGCAGTGACAGAGGGACGGTTAAGAGACTGCTCCATCTCCACTACTGAGGGGGTGGTGCAGCCACTGTGGGGTGCAGTGTAGAGGTAATCCTGAGTCCTGCATCAGAGTAAGGGACATGAGCCTGAGGGGCTGACAATGTGAGTTTGTGCCCTGGCCCAGCCATTTGCTGCTGTGTGATCGTGGGCAAGTGGCCTGACTTCTTTGAGCCTCCGTTTCCCTTTGTGAAATGGGCAGAATAGTTATCCCTTTTGTGTTGATGGTTCTGGGGTTTAATTGGCATCACAGAAGCCCATTGCCCAGCGATGCCAGGGGTCGTTGTTGTAAGTTGTGTCAGGGCACCCTTCTATGGGACAGGCCAGCCAGGCCTTGACTGGCACTGACCTGCCACCCTTCGTCTCTGACCCACAGTGCAATGTTCCGGAAGGAGGGCTTGTCCCTAAGTCCCTCTACCTGACGGAGGAGGAGCAGGAACAGGCAGACCAGTTACGACAGTGGAGCGAGACCTACCAGGCAGCCAGCATCCCCCGCGGGGCCCCTCACGAGGTGCTGGGGCCTGGCCTGGGTGTGCCCACTGGGCTGGGGTATTGTCTTAGGTCAAGATTCTCATGCTGGTGATTAATCTCGAGTGGGGAAGGCAGGGGGGCAGGTGGAGATGTGGCACCTGCCTAATCTGGCAGGGAGCTCTGGAACGTGATCACCACAGAAGGGCCCCCTAGATGTTTCAGAAATGAAGGTCCATTTGCTCAGGCCAATTCTTAGATGAAGGGGCAGCTGGGGTCTTAACAGCCCACCCTCCCTACAGTGGGGAATGAGTGTGGACACAGCAAAGGAGGTCTGCGTGGACACCCACAACACCCTGCTGCTGTCATCCCAGTTCCAGTGCTTCACTCTTGGCTGGGACCCCTCAGACCGCACCTGTCTCCCTGCAGGTTGCGGTAGAAATTCTGGAAAGGGAGTCAGTCATCACTTGGGACTTTGACATTCTGCGAGGGGACGTGGTGTTCAGCCTGTACCACACCAAGCAGTTGCCCAAGCCAGGCACCCGGGAGCAGCTGATTGACAAAAGCTGGGTCCTCGGCAGGGATTACAGTCGTGTGGAGGCTCCTCTCATCTGCCGGGAAGGGGAAAGCATCCAGGTTCACATTCTTTGGATCACTTATTCACTCATCAAACACTATTGAGTGTCCACTATGTGTCAGATGTGGTCTTCAGCCTCAGGACCTCTGCCAGACCGCAGGAAATACACATATTGTCTGGGAATTCCTTGGCTTGTAGACACATCATTCCAGTCTCTGCTCCTGTCCTTACAGGGCTGGCTCCTCTGTCTGTCTCTCTTCTGTGTCTCAAATCTCTCTGTCCTTTCTCTTGTAAGGATATCAACCTTTTAAATCCTTAACTGCACAGATGCTGTTTCCAAATAAGGTCATATTCTGAGGTTCTGGTTAGATGTGAATTTTGGGAGGACATTATTCAACTCACTACATTAACTCATGTTCATGCAGAGAGAAGGACAGGGTGTTGTAATTTGAAGTCCAAGTCCTGTGCATGAGTTGAAGTGGCTTCAGTATGAAAGACCTGGAGGAATGGCTAGGTCTTAAAGGGGGTAGGGATATTATTTTCGAGGTGGAGAAATAGCAAAAATAAAGTTGAAGCAGCAGGGAGGGTGTGGGGGCAGAACAAGTGCCGGGAGGGGTAGGAAGTCAGTATGGTTGGCAGGGGAAATGCCATCATGAGGTCAGCGTGCAGATTTTTGATGCAGTGAAAGTGTAGGTCTGGAACAGAACATGGGCATTTCTCTGTCCCCCAGATTCATACTCGTGCACACACAGATCCGCTGGCAGCTCTCATGGAAGGTTCCCAGGGCAGGGAGCAGAAGGCCATCTGGCACCAGCCACTCCTCGCTCTCACTGAGCGTCTCAGCCCTTCCTCAGAGTTGCTCTTATGACAACTAATGCTCTGCTCTCTCGCTCTCAGCACTCCGCAACTAACTAACACTTGTGACCTAAGTACCTCTCCAAATCCCACTCAGAACAGAAGCCCCACACAATCCAGGTGTTTCACCACATCTGCCAGCCTTCAGCTGCACCCCACCTCGGGCTTCACCTCCCGCAGGTTAACAGGGAGGTTCTGGTCACAGGGCAGTGGGTGGTGGGTGGGGGACAGCAAGGATAGCTTCAGGAGGCCTTAAGAGGGTTTGGGGGTGGACTGGTGAAAGGACCCCATTCTCAGGCCTGGTGACAGGGAGCCTATGAAGGCTTAGGGCATGACTGCTGTGTTTCAGGGCTCCCATGTGACCCGGTGGCCTGGGGTCTATCTGCTACAGTGGCAGATGCACAGCCCTCCTGGCAGCGTGGCCTGCAGCCTCCCGGGTGTGGATGATGTCCTGACGGCTCTTCACAGCCCTGGTCCCAAGTGCAAACTTCTATACTACTGTGAGGTGCTTGCGTCTGAGGACTTCAGGTAGGAAGTGCCAGGAGGGTCCTGGGGCTCCTCTGCAGGCCAGGCTGCCCACCCTGTGCAGTGTCCCCTCCTTTGGGCTGTGGGTTTTGGATTCAGTGGAATGCTGGTCACTCAGACTCCCGGGCTCTGTCCCCTCAGCGTCTCCTCCTTTCCCAGCTCCTCCCTCTGTGGGGTCCTACCACCGGCATTGTTGGGACTCTCCAGAGCACCTTAGTGTGAGAAGGAGAGTCCAACACTGTTGCAGACTCTTCGGATGAAACCCAGTGACACAGTTGGGGTAGGGGAGGTTCCTCCCACTGTGGTGCCTCACAGGCAGCTCTCCTTTCCCCGAGTTGTTGCTTTCAGAGACACAGGGAAGTGCTGTGGTGAGCACTCCAGCACTTCCTGGTTGTGGCGCAAGTCACTTCACCTCTGTAAGGCTTAGGTGCCCCAGCCTTTGATTGGGAGCCACTGATGCCCCTGCCACATGGGCTTGTTATGAGGAGGAAATGGCTGGGGTGCCCGTTGCCACCTGGACACACAGCAGGCAATGAATGGCAGGACGAGGGGAGAGTCTGGAGGTGGAGCAGGCAATTTCTTCAAGGCCTTGAGTTTTATCTGTTAAAAATGCATGTGATTTTGCATCCTGCATTCATGCCACATCTGTGTTAGTTCCCATCTAAAAAGAATGCTTTAAATGCTGAGTCTGGACCCTTAGTCCAGGCAGAGCTCCAAGGAACCCAGTCCAGTGCGAGGAATACTAGGCCAGAGTCTTTATCCAAAGAGGGGTCCCAGGGCTGTGGGTGGGAGGGAGAACTAGTGAATTCCTCTGTGAAGTGGCATGTTTTGGTCACTGGTCCTCAGTGTGAAGTGACAGGCTGAGGCCCCAGAGGACTCTGAAGAACAGATCCAGGCATCAGGGAGACCAAAGAGGTGGGTTGGATGCTGCATGCCAGCTTCTTGGTCTGGTCAGCATAGGGGGAGCTCCCTGGCCTCATGAGAAAATCCATTCTAAGGCTATTACTTGGTCACCCTCAGTGGGCAGGTGGTGGGCTGGGTCTGGAAGGGACTACACAGAAAGGGTCTGCCATCATGAAACAGAGGACCAGAAGAGGCTCGTACCTGAATATAAATTTGGGCAGTGATGGATGCCATGCTCAAGGTCTGGGAGATGCTAAGAGACTTAACCCAGAGAGCATAGGACAGGGGCCTGAGGACCTAGGGTTGGAGAAGGGGATGCAGGAAGATCTGGGGAGTGACAGGGGAGTTGAGATCTAAGTGATAGGCACACAAGTCACGAGGGGTCTCATTGATTCTGCAGTTCTGGGGAGGCCAAGATTTCTGCATCTTTCTGCATCTGTTTTTCTTTTTTTTCTTTTTGAGGTGGGAACTAGCTATATTGCCCAGGATGTCCACAAACTCCTGGGCTCAAGTAATATTCCTGTCTCTGCTTCCTGAGTAGCTGGGACTACAGGCCCATGCCACTGTGCTGGGTGAGACTCTGCATCTCTAACAAGCTCTGGGTGCTGCTGGTCCCAGGACCACACTTTGAGTAGCACTAAAGCTGCATCGTCCAATATGGTAGCACTAGCCACCTGCAGCAGTTTAACTTAACAAGTAGAATGAAATAGTATGAGCTAATTAGTTACTCAGTGGCACTGGCCACAATTCTAGCACTCAAGAGCCACAAGGGGCCAGTGGCCACCACAGTAGACAGTGCAAATACAGACATCTGTCATTGCAGAAAGTTCTTGTGGATGGCCCTCCTCTGAAACTTGGAGCCAGTTCAGCACATGCAGGCACTTGGAGGAGCTGGAGGAGAATCCGTATAGCTTTTTCAATTATTATTATTTTTAATTTCAGATCAATACGAGGGTCTAAATGATTAGGCCAAAATGTTTGCATTTGTTTGCATTTGTCCCTGTTGTAGTTGTGCCCCTCGCCCAGGAGGTGTGGCATACACCCCTACATTGTGTCCATTGTCCCCAAAAGGGCCCATGTAGCTTGAGAGCACAGTGAAGGGGTGACACTGGATACAGGTCAGGGACTCCCCAGGCTGTGACGGCCCCTGGGGCAGGGAAACCTGATTGGTTTGTGTCTCTTGGAGTGGGGAGATGGACTGCAGGGAATGGGTGGCGCATCATTTTTCGTCACTTGCTTTTCCCAGGGCACTTGGCCTGGGGCTCTGGGGCTGTTGCCAGCCGTGTGGAATGCTCCCTGGGGCCTCATTTGCCGCACCAACAGCTTTTCCACTGTGTGTGTTGGCCCAAAGGTGACCTGTGCCACATCTTCGTCCCCAGGGGCTCCATGTCCAGCCTCGAGTCCTGCACCAGTGGCTTCTCCCAGCTCAGCGCTGCCACCTCCGCCTCCTCCTCAGGCCAGTCCCACAGCAGCTCCCTGATCTCCAGATAGCCGGGCCCAGTGCTCGGGGGTAGCCTGCTCGGCCCGCATCCGGGAGCATTCAGGAGAACCAGCTTAACCGCGAGGCCTGGGACCACATAGGCCGAAGTCCCAGGCCTAGACACTGCCAGAGTCAGGGTGTCTGGAGCAGGTGGCAAGGACCCAGCCCTCAGCTAGGGCTCTCAAGGTCATGAAGACAGAACCAGCTGCTCCTGGCTGCGTGTAAGGAAAGGTCAAGGCCAAGCATCGTTGATGCAACCACCTTCAAGTCTTCTGGATGTGGGATCCCTCGCCTTTATGTGCCCCACCGGCTTCCTGTTCCACTCAGCTGCCTAAGGGAGCTTCTTTATCCCTAGACTTCTGGTCCTCACCCCAGAGCACTGTCTTACTGGTCAGCTGGGAGCCCAGGTCAAATCCCAAGCCAATCGTGGTTGCCAATGAGAATGGAGAACACTGATTGGCCAGCCTTGTTGGTCATGTGTCCAACCTGGACTAATCACTGTGACCTGGGATGGGGTTAGTACAGTGATTGGCCAGCCTGAATTACGGTGCCCCTCTCTAAAGCCAACCACGTGGTCTGAAAAGGGGAAGGAGGTGCCTCTGAGAGTATTGGGGTTTCCCCCAAAAGGGAGAAAGTATGCTGGGCAAGTAGAAGTGACAGCCTTTCAGCCTAGCATCTGATTGCAAACCTGGGTCCTCGGTCCCAAGATATGCTTGGAGTTACAGGCCCTGCTTTCTGTGTGTGTGTGTATGTGTCCTACCATAGACTTGGTGCAGAGGGCCTAACCCTGACACCCCTGACTGGGGCAGGTTTCTGCTAAGTTCCAGGCAGCGATAGGGCAACTCAAGGGTCTGTATATACCTCTGGAGGTCCCTTTCTCTCCTGAGGAGCTGTTTACTTATGACTTTGGGAAACCTTCCTCCCAGGTGCTTAAACACAAAAGGATGACCATTCATGGGCGCATGTAACTGGCTATTCCAGGAGATCTTGGGAAGACTGGATCCAGGGTCTCAACATAACATCAGGACTCCCCTGATGGGTGGAGGCTGTTGTCTCTGCCTCAGGGCAGGTCTGACTCTGGAACTAGCTGAAATACTGACAAGACATTCCCCACTTACCACAAGTGAGAATTTTGGGCTTGAGGACAGTTATTTCCTTTCCTGGGTCACCCAAAAAGCAGCAGGTCAGAGGTCACCAAGTGGAAGCCTGAAGTCTGATCTAGCCTGCCTTTAGTGTTTTTTTTTTTTTTTGCCTTTAGACTGGTTTAAGAATTGGGGCAGTTCACATAGAAATCAGAGTTTTTTTGGCTTTCCTAGCATTTGGTAGCAGTGGCAAAATGGGGCCACTATTGGGGCATGAAGGCAACACTTCTGTGTCTCAGTGTGGGGTCACACCAGTCTCTACACCTATGGACTAGTGTCCAGCCCACACTACTCACCCTCATGATCTTCCTTCAAGGACTCTCACTGACATAGCTCTGTCTGCAGCCTGGGCTCCAATCTAGGGCCTGAGAGGATCAGTCTTGCTCTTGTCTGCTAGCCTTGCTTAGAGTTGAGGGTCAGTCATTTCTGGCAGAGTTACTGGGCCAGAGGGTGGTTGTATGACCACCAAAAGGGTAGGGAGCCGCAGGCTCTCTCTGTTCCCCTAGTGAGGCTGCTCTCACCCCTGGGAGAAACCCAGCTCAAACTGACTTAGCAACAAAGATAATTCCCTGAGTACTGTATTTGGTATGGCTGAGGGTGGGTCTTGCTTCAGGACCCCAATGTCTTCAGGTCTCTCAACTGCCCCCAGGCTTCTTGACTCCACACTTCTGTGCATACTGACCTCATTCATTTTTCCACTTGGCGGGAAGGTGGCTGCCACCAGCCCCAAGTCTATAACTGCAGGGATCATTTTCTCTAAGACAGAGAAGCTTTCTCATCTCAGATCTCATGGAAGGCTCTGATTGGTCCAGCTTGAGTCACATGCTCACTCCTGTGGACCATATTTTCAAGGAGCCTGGGACTGGCATTCCCTCCACAAGCAATAGTGAGATGGGGGATGTCCAGTCCCCCAGTAGACAAGAGGAGCTGGGCCACAGAACCAGCTCCATGGCAGTTGGTATCTGCTATGGTTCCCCTCCCACGTGGGGGTCTCTGGGACCCACACTGAAGTATAGTCAGTCAATGGGCCATTATTCTTACCTTTGGGAGGTCTGGAATTCAAAATAATCCAAGGACAGGGCTGCCAAACTTTTGGCTTTTAAATTACCCCCAAGCCAGAAGCTGGGAGCTCCTTGGCTTAGTCTTCTTTGTCTTTCTTTCTCATTAATCCATTTATGGCCAGGACAGAAACAACCCACTCTTAGCATGACTGTCGATGTCTGGGAGTCTGGGTCTTGAATTTAGACTGGGGTTCAATCCCTAGACTGCCTTTCTCTAGCTGTGTAACTTCAAGCAAGTAACTTAACCTCTCTGTGCCTTGGTTTCCTCATCTTTAAAAGTAGGGACAGCAGTGCCTACCTCATTGGGGAGTGGATGAAATGAGAGAGTGGTTATAAAGTTCTCAGCACAGCGCCTGGCTCCAGGACGCCCTCAGTAAATGTCTGTGGCAGTTTTGATTGTTTACTGCTTCTTATCCAAAGGCTCCAGGCTCCTTCCTGAGGATGCCTGTCATGCTGATATCATGAAACAGTGTGGCTCAGAATGCCTCCAGCATCCAGAGAAAAGTGGATGTAGAGACTATTTCCCTCTGAGCTGGGCGTGTGGTCAGGCCTTCCCTTTTAGAAACTGTTTTCTGGGCAAATTCACTGATCTGAAAGATATATGTGGTATTTCCTTTAGCAGGTAGAGACCATTTTTCTCTAGAGGTTGAAAAGTTTGAGGTTTTTTTCCCACCTGGAATTCTGCTCCCTCTCCTATAAAATTAATTGTTCAATATGAATAGCGTAATTCTTTTAACAGTCTATTTCAGGCCGTGAAACATGATGTTTTTTGTTTGCCTCATCATTTGCTCCAACCAGAAGCAGTAAATATTTTAGGTTTGGACATTACTTCTATTGTCAACTTCCTAAAACCCCGGAGGTATTACCTGGGCTTGTTCAGGAACTTTCCAGCTATTGTTTACAAGACTCTGGAGCATTCTCGGCAGGGCTGGTATCACTCAAGAGGTTGCAAATTGGTTCTTGGCAAGTGGGACAGAGTTTTATACTGTATTAAATTCCTTGGGTTGCTGTACCACAAACTTGGTATCTTAAAACAACAGTAATTTCTTTATCCTCACAGTTCTGGAGCCCAGCAGTCTGGAATCAAGGGGCTGGCAGGGCCATGCTTCTGCTGAAGGCTCTGAGGGAGGATCCTTCTTTACCTCTTCCAGTTCCTGGTGATGTCAGACATTCCTTGGCTTGTGGTCTCATCACTCCAGTCTCTGCCTTTCTCTCTCTTCTTATAAGGACACCAGCCATTGGATTTAGATCCCATTCTAAATCCAGTAAAATATCATCCTGAGATCCTTAACTAATTACATCCCCAAAGATCTAATTTCCAAATAAGGTCATATTCTAAGGTTCAGGGTGGACATGAATTTTAGGGGGATGGTATTCAACACATTTCTTATGCATACAGTGTATAAGCAGATACACTGTTTATTAGTGGTTATTAAAATGCAGACCTCTGGGGCCTACTCAGCACTGCCGAGATGCTACCTGCCCAGTATCCAGGTGGATGCCACATGGGGTTTTACCAAAGTGTCAGACCTGGTGTCCTGGAGCACTGAATCCCAGGATGCTCCTAACATCAGAGGGTGAGGGGCCCCGTCCAGGGTGCCTGTTCATCCTATGAACTCTCTCTGGGCTTGGAGCAGGTCTTCTGGCTGCCACATAGATCATGGGACTCTGAAAAGCTTCCTTTGTCTTGGAGCTCGAGGCCAGGAGCTGTCACTTGGGAGGGAAGGCATGGTTCTTTTGTGTTGGCATGAGGGTTATTTATCTATGATGACCTGTTACCCAGCCCTGCCTGACACAGCTCATGGCAGAAGGAGATAGCTCCCCCCACCCCCGCCTTGATACAGCACCTTCATTCACTGTGATGCTCCGTGGATTTCTCTTGAACTGTGGGAGATGGGTTTGGAAGGGAACAGCCAGCTGACTCACAGGTGTGTTGGCAGGAGGAAGAACAGCCCTATGGGAGAAGACAGCTCCTGAGGGTGGGTGGGAGCTGGAATCAGGTCTGAGCTGCAGGTCCCTGCTGCCATCTGCCTCAGCTGCAGTGACTCCCTGGGGATCTGAGGCCTGGACCAAGAGAGGACAAAACACACCCAGGGTTCCCTTGTGGCCCAGAGGCTGCCTCTGGGACCACTTCTTCCTCTGGGGCACAAAATGTCTGAGCTGCTGCCCTGGGGACTGGGGTAGGGCTGGGACCTCCCAAGGACGTCAGAGGTAGCTGTGGCTGCCAAACTTCTCTGTGGCCCTCCTCCCCACCCTTCCCTTCGGGGCCTAACCCCTCTATGGCATTTTGGAGGGAACTGAGTCCCAGAAAGCACAACTTAAACCTGTGACTTAGTTTTCCAGAGCCACTGTTTTCTTGAGACCCTGACACCTTTGAGAACTCGTGGACACACACAGTTAAGTTTCATTTCTATCTCAGGGCTCCAAAGAGCCCTTTTAAATTGTTTATTTTATTTTATTTATTTTTTTGAGACAGAGTTTCACTATGCCAAAGCTCACAGCAACCTCAAACTCTTGGGCTCAAGCAATCCTCTTGCCTCAGCCTCCCAAGTAGCTAGGACTGTTACAGGTACCACCATGACACCTGGCTATTTTTTGTTGTTGTTTTCTTGTAGTTGTCGTTGTTGTTTGGCTGGCTCAGGCTGGGTTTGAACCTGCCAGCCCCTGTGTATGTGGCTGGTGCCCTAACCGCTGAGCTACAGGCACCGAGCCTAATATTTTTGAGGCAGAGTCTCACTCTGTTGCCCTGGATACAGTGCTGTGGCATCACAGCTCACCTCAAACTCTTGGGCTTAAGTCATCCTCACAATGCCTGGCTAGTTTGTCTATTTTTTGTAGAGATGAAGTCTCACTCTTGCTCAGCTGGTCTTGAACTCTTGAGCTCAAGGAATTCTCCTGCCTCAGTCTCCCAGAGTGCTAAGATTACAGGTGTGAGCCACCTCACCTGGCCCAAGGAGCTCTTTAAAGCTTACTGACACCAGGATCATAAGTCTTCTGGGGGCTTTCTTAATCCTAAATTTTAGGCAGAGCACTCAGCAGCTGAGGTGTGTCACTGTGGCAACTGCCCAGCACATAGAATTGTCAGGGTTCCCAGTTGGGCTGCAGGGGCATTTTCAGTCACTACTAGAAGGTCCCAGAGGGGATCCTTGCACTGCTATGACCAGTCCACATTAATCTCTGACTAGCTTACCTACAGTTCAGTGGCTTTATATTTGTCATATGTGCCCTCCCACCACCAAAGGTAGGATTTGGAATCTCAAACACTCTTCTGCGCCCTGCTCCATGTACCATCTAAGCTCTGCAGTCCAAAATCTAAATGCCTTGAGTCCAAACACGTGCCTGTCCTGTTACAGTACATTATGAGTGTTCCAGTCCTTGGGATGCCACAAAACCAACATAAACTGCCTCAAGCAAAAATGGGAATATATTGGTCCATATAATTGGGACTCCAAGTGTCAGCTTCAGATATAGCTGAATCCAGGGGCTCAAATCCTGTCCCCCTCTCCACTGCCCTCACTTTGGCCCTTCTCCACATTGGTTTGCTCTCTCCATATCTTGGTTCAGGTTAGGCCTTCTCCACATTGGTCATTTCTCCTCCTCCATGTGGCCCACACCATGGAAGCTAGACAATCCTCCCCCCAACGACTTTCTTATTCCAATTCCGGAAATTCCAGAGTGGGCACTGACTGGTTAGCCTGGGATGGCCTGCCTCTGGACCAACCCTGAGGCCCACCTGGAACTTGAGGTGAGGGGTGCCAGCTCGACCTTCTGGATGGAGAGTGGAGGAGATGGGGTATCTCAACGGTGATAGACATGATGGAGGTCTCCAGCCAGGGCTCCTGATGCCCTGTCCACTTCCCCAGGCACTGTCATTGCCATGGAAGGCTTCTCAATGCAAGAAACTGCAACTCTGCCTCTGATGGCTACCTCTGATTGCTAGAGGACACTTGGGCCCTATGTAGGGCATACTGGATGTGCCCTCAACTGGTGATGAATGGATGTTGGCTGATAAATGCTCCAGCTTCCCAGCCTTTGAGTGGTTCCACTGAGCCCAGTTGCTATAGCACTGACCTGCTCACTAATGTACCCTCCATGGGCTGCCTGCCCTGCCTTGCCCCCTACCAGGTGTGCCCTGCAGGCACATCTCACACAAACAACCTGCTCTTGCAGCTTCTGCTTCTGGTGACTCAGCTAAGTCAGGGCTGCTACCAGAGGGGTACTGGACCTTGGACATGCAGCAATAACAGCTATCCCAATGGTAGATTAAAATGAAACTCCACAGGCCAGAGGATTCATGCTCACGTGGCATGCTCAAGTGAGCTCAAGTTCACTTGCCCCCCAGCCCTGCCCCAACCCGCTGTGATGGGCCTTCTCTAGGTGATGCTGTGCTGCCTCCAGGCCTCGGTTATGCTGTCACTTCCCAACTTAGCTGCTAGCAAAGCAGAGGACAGAGATGTCCATTCAGAGGCCAAGGGTCATTTTAGGACAGCCATCATTGGGGCCACTGTCAGGCCCCATAGATTTTAGGACCCCTTCACCCTGAGATTCTGATTGTCTGGGACAGAGCCTAGAGCCTGCACCTATAGAGCATTCCCAGGCACACACTCTGACCTACACCCAGGCTTGGAAACTGCTCTCAGGAGCATGCCAAAGAGACTCTCAGGTGCCTGGCCTTGCAGTCCTTCTCAAGACATAGTGCCTGTTTCCCTTCCCTGTGAATCTGGCCTGACCTGGTCTTTATCTATCAGAATGTGGTGGCCGTGAATTCACACTAATTCTGACTCCAAATGTTGCATGCATCACTCTTGGGACCCTCTGCATCTTGATCTTCTGCCTCTGCTAGCCTCCTGGGGGCAGAGACACCACGTGGGGCAGGCTACATCATTAGCTGCCATCCCTATTGCCAACCCAGCCCAGCTGAAACCACGGGTCCTAGCCCACAGCTGCAGAATCAGTTGTTGACCCAAGAATCATAAGAGATGAGTAGTTGTTTTAAGCCACTTTTTCAACTGTTTTGTAGCAACAGACAGCTAATAGTTGTGCCACATTTTGGCAGATAAGCCTGAGCACCTACTCACAATAGTACCCCTTTCCCACCTCTCCTCCCCAAAAGCTGCTAAACAGTGACAAGACCCTTCATGGGCAAGTGACAAATTCTGATAGTCACAGGGCTGGCCTGGTGGGGACTGTCTCAGCTGCCCCTGCCTTGTGCAGGTATCCCCTGGGGCTGCCAGTGTTCTCTCCTTAAGAGAAACCAGAAATCTGGAGTTTTTGTTAATCTCTTGATTTTGAAATGTGGATAACTAATTGAAATTTTAACTAAAGCTTTGCCCTTCAAAATGTTCTAGGGACCTGAAGCTTTAGTATGACAGCAGTGACAAGAGTGGGACTCTTAAAAAAAAAAAAACAAAAAAAGAAATGCAGACTCCCTGGCCCTGCCCCGGAACCAAATGTGCATGGTAGTATATCCCAGCAATACGTGTGCACATAAGCTGGGAATCACTGGATGAAATGAACCCATCAGGGAGCTGGAATTGGCTCTGGGCTGTTTATAACCCATCTCAGGTCCGGTTATGAAGCTCAACCTCTTAAGTTCATGATTCAGAATTCAGACACCACCTGGTAGTCCTTTTCTTATATCAATTTATTCAAGTGATAGAAAACTCTCAGCAGCAGGACAACAAAATAGGTTTGTAAACATGATTTCATCCCCCTCCACCCCATCCCTTCTTCTAAGAAGCTTCCTATGGCAAGAAACAGGATTCTAGTTGGCAAATTCAGTGATGAACTCTGTTGAAAAAGGGTCCTGGGATGTAGCCGGGAAGGCAGAGACTTGTCCCTTTTACCCACCCCATCCAGGAGGGCTGGCTGGGGTCTGTGACTTTCTCGTGATTCAGCCACTGCCCTTCCTCAGGAGACTCTCTGGCAGCTGAGCAGGCCCTTGGCAGGGCCCAGGCCACGGACAGCAGACACAGGCAGGCGGGAGGGAGGCAGAGTCTCCAGGGAGCACCGCACCGCTGGAGCGGCAGGGCCAGGTGAGGGCTGAGGCACAGGCGCTATTAGAAGCTGAGCTGCAGCACCAGGCTGAGGTTACCCCGACGGTCCACACCAGCAACCTCAGGATTTCCTCTGCAGAAGCTGGACCATGTGGAAAGGAGAAGGATGGGCTTTCCTGGGCAGCCTGAGGTTTTAGTCCTTGAAGGGGTTGCAGGAACCCCCAGGCTGCTCCTTCTCTGTGGCCAGGAGCTCCCCATTCATCTCCCGCAGTGGGTGGTACACATAGTCCCCATCCAGGCGTCGCTGCCTCTCTGCTCGGGAGCCCAGGAACAAGGCCACATTGGCCACTGTGCTGACAAGCAGGAGGAACACCAGGGCCAGGGTGAGGGCCAACCAGGCAGTCCTGAGGACAGAAGAGGGAGCCAAGTGGGGGTCACCAAGTAGGGGACTTCCATGGACTACAAAGGGGATGCTGATGAGCAAAATGGACCGGTAGGGATGGGGTTGCACTTAGGATGTGCACAGGGAACAGTGGGGACAGCCTTGGTGCCAGAGGCAGGTCAGTGCCACCACGTCTCTGGATATTTCAAGAGAAGACAGATTTTTTTTTTTGGATGGAGTCGTACTCTATCACCCCAGGCTAGAGTGCTGGGGCATCATAGCTCACAGCAACCTCAAACTCCTGGGTTCAAGTGATCCTCTTGCTTCAGCTTCTCAAGTAGCTGGAACTACAGAGGCCTATCACCATGCCCCGCTAATTTTTGCTTTTAGTAGAGACAGGGTCTCTGGTGTTGCCTTGGCACCAGTTGTGACTGTCCCTGTGCTTTTTTACAATGGGGAAATATTATCTGTGTGTCCAGATGCCACTTCCCTTGGCAGAGGCCAAGCCTCGTGGTGGAAAAGGAGGAGGAGGCGGCTTTTCCTACTTTTGCCCTCCCCACCCCCGCTCCCATTAAGTACACACCCAGTGAAAAAGGAGAGCTCTCCTGCACTCATGGTGGTGGTTTCAGATGGCTGGAGACACTGCTTCACTGTAAGACACCAGAGGAGGGTGAAGGGGTGGAGGAGGAGGGTCTGCCCTCTCCTGTCCCCAAAGGTGCTGGCTGGGGCCTGTACCTGGGGAGATGCTGCAGTTGCCAGTCTGGGGGTCACAGGGACACTGGTGATCACACTCACAAGGCCTCTGGCAGCTTGGCCCATGCCAACCAAGGGGACACTCTGCAGAGAAGAGATAAGAGGACAGAGGTCAAGGCCTTTGGTGTCACAGCCTTTCTTGGCAGAACAGGATGGCCCTGAGGTGCCTACAGAGTTGGGCTAGAGTAGAAGCACTCCCCACCTTCCCCCAGGTCGGCCCCTGAATGCCACCTTATTTGGAAACAGGGTCCTTGCAGAAATAATTAAGTTCCAGATCTCAAGATGAGGTCATCCTGGATTTAGGGTGGGCCCTAGAACCAATGCTGGGGGATCTTCATAAGAACTAGCAGAGGGAGACCAGAGAGAGTCAGAGGCCATGAGAAGGAGGCAGAGATAGAATGATGTGGTCCCAAACCAACGAACCCCAGAACCAAGAGCTGGGAGAGGCAGGGAAAGATCGTTCTCTTGGCCTTTTTGAGGGAGTGTGGCCCCGCTGACACCTTGCTTTCTGACACAGATTCCAAAACTTGAGAGAACCTCATCAGCTTGGGAGGACTCTTTGCCAGATGTTCCAGGAAAAGCCACACCTAACTAGTGTTTTTATCTTGTCTCTGGGATACCATGCACATGGAGGACTTCTAGTCAATTCCTGTTGTTTTAGCCACCCAATGAGTGGAATGTGGTGCAGCAGCCATAGCAGAGTCACTCAGTGATTCACAAGGAGGTAAGGGCAGGAGATGCGACTTTCAAACCAGCGTTGGAGATAAAGGAGGCTGGGGAGCTCTGGGGAGCTCCAAGGCACTCCAGGCTGCCACAACCATGCTCTCCCCATTCCTGGTGTCAGCCTGGCGGCTCATTACCTTCACTGCAGTTGGTCCCCATCCATCCAGCTTCGCAGTGGCAACCGGCTGCCAAGACAAGACAGAAAGGCCAGGTAAGGGCCCATGCAGGGCCAGGGACCTGGGGGAAGCCGCCTCCCCAGAGCCCCACTCACTCTCTGTACACAGCCCGTGTCCACTGCAGTTGGAGGGGCCACAGTCCAGCTCACCACAGCCAGCTCCCTGCCAGAAGCCCCCTGTACACTGGCAGTGCCCTGCTATGCAGGTCCCGTGCCCATGGCAATCAGGTGGCTGACAGCGGGGCTCGTGCACACACACCACAGTGGACACGCTGCGTGGACAGCGCCACATGTTGTCCTGGCTGCAAAGGGAAAGAAGGTATTCCACCCTGCCTTCATGGGCTCTCTCTGCATTCCCACCTCTCCAGGCCTTTGCACACACAGTACCCTCTTCTGGGAAGACTCTCCTACCCCCATTTATCTTAGGGAGGTCTTTCCTGACCAACTGACCCCATTCTAGGTATCTGCAGCCCTGGCATTCTGACAGGGAGAGGTCCTGGCCCTTCCTTCTCACTTTTCAACTCCAGGGCCTGGCACACAATTGGTGCTCAATACTGGCTGAATCAGACAGGCACGGGCAGTCCTAGCTGTCAGCCCTTGGGAAGGGGAGTTCTGGCGTGCTTACCAATGGTCTGACGGGTAACTGGCCAAGGTCCCATTGAGCACAAAGGTGGCAGAGCCGCCTCCATCCAGGTTGATGGCATTGACCACGTCCTGTTTCAGCAGGAACTCAGCCATCTCCCATAGGTTAATGCTGCGGCATAACAGTGGTGCTGCTCAGCATCCATCACTGTTTCTGGTCTAATTCATACTCCCAAGAGTGGACAGTGTCAGACCCAGTGTGGCAGGCAAATATATAAGTGGCCCCCAAAGTGCCCTGTGCTAATCTCCCAAAGCAGTGAATATCCAAGACCACACTCACAACTGTGCTGTGATCTGGCACAGGTGTCTCTAAGGGAGGAAAAGGGGCCTGGATTGTCCAGGTGGGCCCAGCACCATCACAGGAACCCTTAAATGTGGGGGCACTTTCTCTGGCAGGTGGCAGATGAGGAAGCAAGAGGGATTCATCACATTGTTGTGCTCAAGGAAGGGAAGGCTACAAGGTAAGAAGGAATGTGGCTGCCTGAGGTGCTCAGAGCCCTGCTGGCGGCCAGCAAAGAAACAAAGGCTTCATGGCTCGGTACTCATAGCACAGTGGTTATGGTGCTGGCCACAGGCGCAGAAGTTGGCACATTCGAACCTGGCCTGGGCCAGCTAAACAACAATGGCAACTGGCAACCAAGAAACAAACAAACAAAAAAGAAACAAAGGCCTCAGCCCTGAAATGGAGGGAGCTGGATTCTGCCAACAACCCTCATCAGCGTGGAAGGACTCTTTCTCAGATGTTCCAGGAAGAGCCGTACCTAACCAGTGTTTTTATCTTGTCCCTGGGATATCATGCACGTGGAGGACTCCTAGTCAAATATTCCTGGAATTCTAACCTACAGAACTATGATCTGTGTGGTTTTGAAGCCACGTGGTCTAATTGGTTTTGCAGTGATAGCAAATGAATACAACCCTCTTGCCCAGGCACCCAGGACTCACCCGCGCTGCTCTGTCTGGCCATCTGCATGGAAAAGTACCAGCTGCCCCTTCCGGTCATGACCCAAGGCTGTCCTGGCTGATATCACATTCACAAACTTGCTAAAGGTACCTGAAGGGAAGCAGCCTGGCTGATCACCCTTGAAAGGCCTCCGAGCTCTACCTCCTACTTCCAGTCACACTGAGTCTGTCCTGCATGCACAACAGCCTTCTCCTGAATGCATGTGTCTCCCTGCCTTCCCCTCTGCAGGTCCCAGCCATTTCCAGAGCAGCCAGGACTCTTCTTATAAGTAAACCTGGTAACTCAACCTCCAGGTTAAAACTCTACCAGCTCAGCCTGAGCTCCCCTCTCAACCCTTCACCTGCCACCCTGCAGCCACTTTCTGTCTTAGGGCCTTTGCACTTTCTGTTCCCTCTGGCTGGGAAATGCTCCTCCCTGGCACTTCCCATGGCTTGCTCCTTCTGATCTAAGATCACCTCCCAGTACCCAGAATAGCAGGTACAAACAAAGTAGCTGCTCAACGAATACTTGTCCAAAGACTGAAGAATGGTACTCCTTCCCCCACCCCACAGTTTCTGGTTCTCAAGGGGGCTGTTGCCACTGGCCTCCCCTCCCCTCACCTGTCTCCTGTGTCTCGTCACACTCTGTGGCCTGGCTCTCATTGATGTAGATGCTTCCATTGCGAATCAGCCATACGACCCCACTCACCAGCTGCACAAATGGATTCTCAGTGTCTAGCACTTCCTCCTCAGACAGGTACCTGGATCCAGAGAAGGTGCCAAGCTCACTCACCAGCAGAGGCAGCTGTGGGCAGTGGGGCTCTCCTCCCCGCCCCCAACTACTGCTCGATTTCTCCTCCGGCCCTAGGAGCCTGCCTGGGCTATAGTGTGGCTGCAGTGCTCTGCAGCTCTTGGAATCTTGGCTAGCAGTCTCTGACAATACCCCCCAGGCACCACTGTAAACAGTCAACACTTCATTTAATAATCAACCACTCTAGGCCAGGGGTGGTGACTCACCCATGTAACACTAGCACTCTGGGAGGCCAAGGAGGGAGGATAGCTTGAAGCCAGGAGTTCCAGAAAAGCTTAAACAAAAGCAAGACCACCTCCCAATCTCTATTAAAAGTAGAAAAAATTAGCTGGGTGTGGTGGTGGACACCTGTAGTCCCAGGCACTTAAAAGGCTGAGGGAGGAGGATTGCTTGAGTCCAGAGACAGATGTTGCAGTGAGCTATGACGACACTATTGCACTCTAGTCTGGGAGAAAGAACAAGATTCTGACTAAAAACCAAAACCAAAAACCATCCCTAACAGATCTCAAATCCATGTGGCCTTCATCTCCAGGCCCTCACCACAGCCAACTACCACCTGATGCCTGTAACAGCCTCTTAATTAGCCTGTTAATCACGTGATTAACCTTCACGTCTCAACTCAAAGGTCACTTTCTACGAAAGGCCTGTTCCTGATTACCCTCTCTTAAGGTCAACATTCTATTTATAATTGTTTGATCCCGTTCATTGCTTCGCTGCACACATTCAGTCTGAATCTCATTAACCTGGCTTTTGTTTATTTTTCCTACTAGTCTGTTAAAGCAAAGGCTATGTGTGCTCACTGCTCTCTCTCCAGGGCACAGCTCATTGTCTGACACCAAGCAAGTGCTAACAGATAAGAGATGATGAATAAACTCTGCAAGAAAGGTATTACTATGCCCATTCTTCAGATGAGAAACGGAGGCTTAGCTTTGTGAAATGATCTTAATACGGAGGCAAGGCTACAACCCAAATCTCAGTCCCTCTGCCCTCGACAGCTGCGGGGCTGACTCGCCTCCTCACCCGGTGACTAGAGTCCCGTCGCGGCGGATCCCAAACTGAGCGTTCTGCAGCCCTCCGGAGCTGCTCACCCGTCGCTTGTCGCTCACCACGTTCCCCAGGCAGTCGCCGGTGCTCATGCGGAAGAAGCCGCCGTTCTGAGCCACGCGGCAGTCGGCCGCCCGTGCGGTCTCCTCCACAGTGGTTCGGCGTTTTATCGCACAGCCGCCAGTCCCACCAGGTTCCAGCACCGAGAAGGTGCTCAGGGGCGCAACGACTCGCGTCAAGTGGCCCGTCACCGCGCGGTCCCCAAAGTGCGAGACGAAGGTGCGCACTGTAGGGCTGCCAGCGCCTGGGATTGCAGGGGCCGAAGGCCAGCTCTCGTGCTCGCGACTACCGGAGCTCACCCGCGTGCAGTCCCGGGGGATGCGCGCGCGTGCGCGGGCATAGGGCAGCAGCAAGTCGTCGTCTCTGGAGGCCCTGCGGGGACGGGGCGGCCGTGAGTTCGGAGGTCAATGAGGTGAGTGATCAAGGCTAACTCCGGGAGCTGCACTTACCTCGAGCGGAGGCCGCCGAAAGCCTCCCCCAGGAAGCCGAGCAGTGCAAGTAGGAAGAGATGCCAGCGACCCGTGGAGGCCGCCATGTTGGACGCGAGCCTGCGGTCACGTGTCTCGACCCACGTGACCTGCGCTCCTTCACTATCTGGCGAGATTTCTTCTCCGGTTTGCTGGGTATTGGCGGGAGTGGCTTAGGTGGTGACTGTAACTTTTTATCAAACCTGTAAATTGAAGAATGGCATAACTTGTTACCTGAAGCGCGGTATTCGTCCACGAGACCGCATCAGAAGACATAAAGAGAAATTTATTCTTTTGCCAGCAAAGGATGAAAATGTCAGATATCGGTTCAAAGTCCTAATTCCTACTTTTGAACAATATCCTATCCTTGACTAAAACGATGTCATGGCCTCCACCGGGACTAATCCCCCCCCCCCCCCCCTTGTTTGAGACAGTCTCATTTTGTCACCCTCAGTAAAATGCCAGGGGCGTCATAGCTCACAGCAACCTCAAATTCTTGGACTCAAGTGATTCTCTTGCCTCAGCGTCCCTAGCAGCTGGGACTACAGGCGCCCACCACAAAGCCCAGTTATTTTTAGAGATGAAGTCTTGCTTTGGCTCAGGTTGGTCTGGAACTCATGAACTCAGGTGATCTACCCACCTCGGCCTCTTAGAGTGCTAGGATTACAGGTGTGAGCCAACATGCCAGCCTTATATTGAAATTTTGGGCCCCTAATCCCTTCTGTGGCACAAAGAACAAAGGGGACACCCCTTCTCCTCCTGACCACTGGCCTAAGGCAGGGATAGAGGTTTTAGTTCTCAAAAAGGGTAAGGAAGTTTTGAAGAGGCAGATATATACCTTCTACTTGAATTTGGAGATTGATTGGGTTTACTATGTTGGCTTTGTCATTTGTACTTTTTTCATGTACCTTTTTTTCAGACCTAATTGCTTCCAAGTTGAAGACTTCATTATCCTTTACCCCAGCACTTCACCATCTTCTAAGAACAAGGACATAGTCTTACTATTATTATTATTTTTTTTAGAGACGGAATCTCACTCTATCGCTCTTGGTAGAGTGCTGTGGCATCACAGCTCACAGCAACCTCCAACTCCTGGGTTTAGGTGATTCTCTTGCCTCAGCCTCCCCAGTAGCTGGGATTATAGCGGGCTGCCACAGTGCCCCAGTATTTTTTTTGTTGCAGTTTGGCTGGGTCTGGGTTTGAACCTGCCACCCTCGGTACATGGGGCTGGCACCCTACCCACTGAGCCACAGGTGCCACCCAACAAGGGCATATTATTAACCACAGGACAAATGAAATTAGGACATTTCTGATTGATACAGGTTTATTATCTAATCCACAGTTCACATGTACATTTTGTCATTTATCCCTATAATTAATGTTTTTTATAGCTACTCCCTGGCTCACTGCCCCACCCAGAATCCAGAAGGTGAATTTAGTTGTCATGTTTCTTTGGTCTCCCTTAATCTGGAAGGTTTTCTCAGCCTTCTTTTTGTCTTTCAGGACCCTGACATTTTTGAAGAGGACAGGCATGCCAGCTTCATAATTTGTGGGACCTAGGGCAAAATGAAAATGTAAGAACTCTTGCTAAAAAAGCTGTTGAAAATTTCAGGATAGCTTGAGCAAAGGCTTAGAAGCAAGCCTGGGTTGGCCAGGCCCAGTTGCTCATGCCTATAATCCTAGTGTGGGAAAGGAATTCTTATAACCTGACTGGAGTGTAGCCATTTTAGAAAATCAGGTCGAAAACCAGCAATCTCCTCCCTGGTTGCTGGAGTGTTTCAAGACCCACTGGAAGCACCGTACCCATAACCATGACCCTGCACTAGAGAAGATCCCTGGGCAGTATTCTGGACTCACTGCGCCATTTCAGCATACTGATGAGGCTAATAAAAGCCTTTTGCAACTATATGAGAGTTGCGCTGACACCTGGTCGCTATCCAGTCTCCTTTTCTCCTGTATTCAAGTCTTCTCTTGTCTCTGGACTGGCCTCTTCTTTCTTATGGACCCTCAGCCTGATTCTGTGTCAGAACTTCTCACCTAGAACTCTCGGAGGCCAAAGCAGGTGGGTTGCCTGAGCTCAGGAGTTTGAGACCGGCCTGAGCAAAAGTGAGATCCCTAAGTCTACTAAAAATAAAATAAAAATAGAAAAGCAATCCTGGCTCAGTGCCTATAGCTCAGCAGCTAGGGCACTAGCCACATACATCAGAGCTGGTGGGTTTGAATCCAGCTAGGCCTGCCAAACAACGATGACAACTACAACCCAAAAATTGCTGGGCATTGTGGTGGGTACATATAGTCCCAGCTACTTGGGAGGCTGAGGCAAGAGAATCACTTAAGCCTAAGAGTTTGAGGGTGCTGTGAGCTATGACGCCACAGCCTCTACACAGGTCAACAGCTTGAGATTGTTTAAAAAAAAAAAAGAAAAGGGAGCCTGGGGACCCTTCTGAGTGAGGCCATGTAGCTAGCCCTGAGTACAGGAGCAGCCTGTTTTGTAGCACGTGCTTCAGGCTTCCTAATTAGAGGATACTTCCCTTTAGGCCTCTTGGTCCAGGGAGGTGTTCAGGAGTAAGTGGTGTTTTGGTGCCAGTGCAATGCATGGGACACCCCAGGAGCCATAGCAAGTCTAGTTGCCTTATTACTGAAGGTACAAGGAGGGGCACAGGTATGGGGCCCAGGCCAGCCCTTTTCTGTCCCCAGTCAGCAGCATTAGGGCTTGAACACAGACCCCTCTTTTAGCCCCTGCTCCTTTGAGCCAGTGCCTGATAAGGATTGTTAACATCTTGTTGGGCAGTGTCCCTCAAAATGCATGTCATCCCCAGAACCTCAGAATGTGATGTCATTTGGAAATTGGATCTTTACAGATGGAATTAGTAGAGGCCATACTGGAGTAAGGTGGGCCCTAAATCCAATCTGATTGACAGGAACAGGAGAGGCTGGGCATGCTGGCTCATGCCTGTAATCTTAGCACTCTGGGAGGCTGAGGCAGGAGTATCGTTTGAGCCTAGGAGTTTGAGGCTGCAGTGAGCTTTGAAGACACCACTGCACTCTAGCCTAGGAAACAGAGTAGGACTGTGTCTTAAGGGGAAAAAAGCCAGCAAAGAATAGGAGAGAGGGGTACACACAGAGGAGGAGGCTATAGAAAGACAGAGATTGGAGTGGCTCAGCCACAAACCCAGGAATGCTGAAAATTGCCAACAACCACCAAGAGCTAGGAGAGAGTCCTGGGACAGATTGTTCTCTTGAGCCAATGGGGCCCTGTTTTTGGAAACCTTGCTTTTGGAAACTAGCATAGTTCGGGACCCCAAATGAGAGCAACTCTGATGTTTGAACTAATCATAGTTTACTTCAGTTAATCACATTTAAGATGACTGCTCCTCTCAGGGGATTAAACAACCTGGCCTGATGCAAATACATTCATGTGGAAAGATTATGTTTTTCTAATCTTTGCATCTGGGCTGCTAAAAATAATCAAACAAGCTGAGGCCTGCCACCCACATCTCTGCCTCCAGAAGTCCTCTTTTCCCTACGTCAACTGGGAGCAGGCGGTCTCTGCCGAGTCCTGACTTTGGTCTTCTCCCTATTCTGAGGATTCCTGCTGCTTTGCCAAGTTGTTCTAAGCACATAGCAGGTGCCATGGAAATTCTCCGTTTGGACTGAGCAGCTCAAATCCACAGTTCTAGCCAAAGCAGCTAACTGAACTAGGTTTTTTTTTTTTCTTTCATGCCCACTCTTCAGCATTCCTTTGTCCCCTCTTAGCGTCCTCATCCGAGTTCTGCCACCATTTGTATATTCAGCAGATTGAGCGCCTTCCATGTTCAAGACAGACTGGTCCCTGCTCTCATGGAGCTTAGAGTTTCAAGGAGAAATATACAGGAAACAGGCATGTGGTGGATGTGAGCCAGACTCGGGAAACAATGTCATGGGCATGGTGGGAAAGACCTCCCCAAGCCCATTTAGACTGAGATTTGATGGGAAAAAAAGAAGACACAGCTATGGGCAGATGGGGCCAGCATCTTGAGGTGGGCCAGGGCTTGATGGCTGCAGCAGAAAGGTCAGGCCAGTGAGGGAAAGGCTAATGAGGGAGTGTGGTGAGGCTGAAGGTGGAAGGGCCAGGCTAGGGCCAGATCCTGTGGAGAGGGCTCCAGGGACATGAGTTTGGATTTCAGCCAGAGTGAAATAGTCACTATTAAGTAGTTTTATTAAGATACCGTTTAAATATTGCAAACACACTACAGACCAGATTAGAGTTCAGTTTGTGGCTTTCTCTATGAGCACTAGGTTCACACATCCCGATAGCTCATTTGCTCTGTGCAATGTTGGGGCACACATTTCCTGACAAGGCCCCTTCTGCTGCTTTTTAACATTTTCATGCAGATTCTAGCTGGGAGCTCTAAGCTCCAACAGGGAATAGAATATAGCAAATATATTCATATTTGCTCCACTAACCTTGAACATGAACATTTTATGCATTGGTCTAAGTTTAGACCACATGAAGGAAAGAATCAAATAAAATGCTTAAGCAGTGTACCCAGTCTTCCTTTATCATAAGATGGATCCCTCTAATCACCATTGTTTCCTAATCTCTGCTCCCTGTTCCCAAACTGCCGCATCTTTGAGGGTCATGTCTGCTTTCACTGCTGTGTCCCCAGCATTACAGTGTCTGGCACACAATATGTGCTCCACTAGTATTTCTTTCTTTTTTCTTTATTTTTGAGACAGAGTTCCACTTTGTCACCTTTGGTAGAGTGCTGTGGCGTCTTAGTTCACAGCAATATCAAACTCTTGGGAAAAGTGATCCTCTTGCTTCAGCCTCCTAAGTAGCTGGAAAGCACCTGTCACAATGCCCAGCGATTCTTAGGGATGGGTGGGGGGGGGGTGTCTTACTCTTTCTCAGTCTGGTCTCTAACTCCTGAGCTAAGGAAGTCCACCTGCTTTGGCCTCCTAGAGTGCTAGGATTACAGACTTGAGCCACCACACCCCACCCTTCTTGAATAAAGAGAAGGGAACACATGCTTGTTTTTGTTCTTAGGGGCATTTCCCATGCCTAAAGTGAAGATTGGCACATAGTAGGTCCTCAATCTATATTTATTGAAAAAATAAAGGAGGAGGTATTTGCCTGGGAATGATATTGTTCACTAGCAAGTGACTATGGGTGTGCCTTTTTTTGGTGGTGGCTGTGGAGAATTTAGGCAGTGACTTTCTGCTAATCGGGCATTTGAGAAGAAACTAGGAGGAAGGCGGAGAGTGAGCCATGTGGATGTTGGGGCAGAGTGTTACAGAAAGACAAGCGAGACTTGCCAAGGCACTTGAACTTCGTGTGGGCTGGATAGGTTTGATGAATGGGTAAATTTCTGGGAGCTTTAGGATATAGGTTTCGTTATGGCCTGGCAATGAGAATGTTCTTGTTTTTAATTTTCAGTTTAGTGTCAGTTAATTGATTATCAGACCTGACTGTGAACCGATCAGAATGGGTCCTCTGCTTCCCCAGGTCTGGTTGGGCTGCAGGGACCTTGTTGCTGAGAGCAGACACAACACCCCTTTCTGCAGAGGCTGCATTCATTTGCTAGGGCTGCTGTAACAAAGTACCATAGATTGGGTGGCTTAAATGACAGAAATTTATTGTCTCCCAGTTCTGGAGGCCAGAAGTGCAAGATCAAGGTGTCAGCAAGGGTTGGTCTCTTTTGAACACTGGGAGAGAGAATCTTTCCTGTGTGTCCTTCCCAGGGTCTACCGACAGTCTTTGGCTTGTAGAAGCATCATCCTGATCTTTGACTTTGTCATCACCTGGACGTCACCACCCTGGGTGTGTGCACGTTCTAATTTCTGTGTTTTATAAGAACATCGCCATACTGGGTTAGGAGTCACCTTCTTCTGGTGTGACCTCATCATAAATAATCTACAACAATCCTATTTCCAAATACAGTCACATTTTGAGGTGTGTGGGGGGTTTAGGACTTCAACATATGAATTTTGGGGAAGATGAAATTCTACCTATAATAGCCACCAAGGTCTCTTTAGAGACGGTGAAGAGTGTGTAAAGGTACATCATCTTTACCTCTGGACTCATGATCAAGGCCACTGCCCCAGTGTTAGTGCATTATGTTTTCTTAATCTGCCTCCTGACATTACACAGGTTCAGGCCCTGGGGACACTGTGGTTCTCAAACTCAGTGTCCCCAGGAGCTTGTTAAAAACATGTACATTCCCAACATCCTCTTGGGTGGCCAAATGAGGGCCTGGGAATCTGCATGTTTAAGATGATCCTGATACAGGTGGCCATGGGTCACAAGTTGGGAAACTCTTCCTGGGAGGTGGTGATCAGTGGTTTGTAGAATGACCACATTCAGAATCCAGGAAATGAAATGCCTGTGTCTACATTATGTTAAACGCCCAGGTGATTTATCTTCTCTGAGGAGAAGATGAGGTCTGAGAGGGGAAGGAGAGGTGGGAAGATGCCTCTGCTTCTGCTTTCCCTGCTTTCAGTACCCTGCGTGATGGAAAAGCCAAGGGTCAGGGACAGTTCAGGTGGGTTTATCTTTCACATTTCTCTACACTCTGTTGTGATTAGAATTCCCTCTTCTTTCTTTTCTTTTCTTTCTTTTTTTTTTTTTTTTGAGACAACATCTCATTCTGTTGACCTGGGTAGAGTGCCCTGGAGTCATCATAGTTCAAAGCAACCTCAAACTCTTGGGCTCAAGCAATCCTCTTGTCTCGGCCTCCCGAGTAGCTGGGATTATGGGCACCTGCCACAATGCCTGGCTATTTTTAAAACCAGGGGTCTCGATTTTGCCCGGGCTGGCCTCCAACTCCTGAGCTTAAGCAGTTCACCCTCCTTGGCCTCCCAGAGTGCTAGGATTATAGGTATGAGCCACCAAGCCGGGCCTAGGATTTTTCTTCAGAATGACTTGGAAGCTCAGGTTTCTCCTATAGTCATTTCATCCCCCTGCTTTAGTAACTTAAGCCTTCTGAAACAAACCAGTGTCAGGATGCAGTGACTAATCTAATCCATCCCAAATTCGGGAAGGATGGGGGCGGGATGCAGCTCCCTCCTAATCCATTTATGTGCAGCTGACTTGCCCCAAGGTCATGCACCTGTTTTGGTACATTTTTGTTGTGGAAAAACAATAGAAAAGAAATCCTTGAAATGTACAGAATGCTGTATAGGTGTTAAATTCTGGCCCCTGCTTACCCAAGAAAACAGCAATGTCAAAAAAGTAGTCAAGCCCTAGTGCAGTGCCTCAGGCCTATAATCCCAGGACCTTAGAAGGCTGAGCTGGGAGGATCACTTGAGCTCAGGACTTTGAGACCAGCTTGAACAATAGTGAGACCCCCATCTCTAGTAAAAATAAAAAAACTAGCCAGGTGTAGTGGCAGGTGCCTGTAGTCCCACTTTACTCGGGTGGGGTGAGGCAGGAGAATCACTTGATCCCAGGAGTTTGAGGTTGCTGTGAGCTGTGATGACACCACTGTACTCTACCCAGGGTGAGAGAATGACACTCTGTCTCAGAAAAAAAGAGAAAGTAAATCAAACTTGTCAGCAAAATCCAGGAATGTACCTCTGGGTCTGATAACTTCGAGCACTTATAGGAAAACAGCCTGAGAACATCAGCAGATTCGATGAAGGGAGATTACCTCCCAAAGGAAAGATCTAGAACAGTGGATCTCAACCTTCCTAATGCCACGGCCCTTTAATACAGTTCCTGTGGGTCGTGACCCACAGGTTGAGAACTGCTGATGTAGAAGAAACACTCTCCCCACTCTCTCCACCTCTGGGTGCTTTGCTGGGCACAGAAGGAGCAGGGGAATATATCCAGATGTTCAAGTTTAAATATGACCAAGTTGCCATGTAAGCATGATTAGTAGCTATTTCCTACCTTGAAGCAAAGCAGGGCCATGTGTTCACAGAGCCTCATACCCTAAGGGTCGAAGGATTCCCTGTGTTTTTCTACCCTGGGGTTTAATTTTGATTCTGGATCGGCCTCAGCATGGCAGATAGCACCTGAACCTATAATAAGGTTTCAGGAGGGCTTTTGTCAAATGCCAGGTGTGTCATAACCATAGCTAACTAGTTAACTCTCACTGAGTCAGAGCTCACAGGACCAGCTGTGCCCTGGGAATGACAAAAACCATGAATGGTCAGCTGCTGCTTCCCTTCCTCCACTTTGGGACAAGCCCCCAATTGATGGGACAGCATCATCTTGTGACAGCAGGTAACATTTACCTGGCACTTGATAAGTTCCAGGCACTGTTTCAGTACTCTATAAACATAATTCTCCCAGCAGTGGAGGTAATATTCAGACAGGTGCTATTATCATTGTGATTTTACTGATGAGGAAACTGAGTCACAGAGAAGGAAGTGACTGTCAGAGCCCCAGAGAGCTGAGATTTGAATTCCAGCAGCCTGACCTCAGAACCACACGGCCAGCCACTTGCTACACTACCACTGGTGAAACGAACTATGACATGACCTAATGATATTGTAGAGTTTTTGCACAGGATATGGAAATTAGTGCACATTGCCTTTCATGGTCATTTCCTGAGTTCTAGCTCATGACTCGAACCGTTCTTTCTCAAGACTCTAAGACCCTTCCTCCTTCCACTGGGAAAAAACGCCATAGTTGACACCTGAACAAATAGCCTGTAAGACCCCAGTTTCTGGGCATCTTTAGAATTTGTGTTGAGTGGTATTTGAGGCTTAAAACAGATACCTAGAAGTTGTTCAAGGTTGTCAGCTGGGCATGGTGGCTCATGCCTATAATCCTAGCACTCTGGGAGGTCGATGCAGGAGGATTTCTTGAACTCAGGAGACCAGCCTAGTATCTTCTAAAATAGAAAAACTAGCCAGGTGTTGTGGCAGGAGCCTGTAGACCCAGCTACTCAGGAGGCTGAGGGAAAGAGGATTGCTTAAACCCAGGAGTGTGAGGTTGCTGTGAGCTGTGATGATGCCATAACACTCTACCCCAGGGTGACAGAGTAAGACTCTGTTTCTAAGAAAAAAAAAAAGGTAGTTCTTGAGGCTGAGAAACAAGACTCAACTCATTTGCACTCTAAGTTTATTCATCTGCTTGCACCCCCAGGTCCCTCCCAGCTCCTGCCTGCTGGTCCTGCTCACTCAGGCTTCCAAATCACCCGAGATGGTGGATCTGGGTTGCCTTGCTCATCTCTTTCTTTAGATGCCTCCTTCTCAGGATGTGACCCATGTCCCCGGAGACCTAAGGAAGATAGACTCAAGGGATGTATTCAGCTTCTGGGCAGCAGGTGTGGAAACATCGTCTCAGTAGCTGCTTGGTGGTGACAGTGTTGACCAGTGAAGTGCTCTGTTTGTTGGAGGGTACTCTGCCAGGATGTAGAGGAAGCCACCCAAGGCTGCGACCGCTGCGGCTGTGTTGTGTGTGGAGCAACCATCTGGGGGGAGAGAGAGCCTCCTGTGAGTGTTGGTAGAGACAACATTGGCCCTTTAGTCAACATGGTTCCAGTGTAAGTGCTTTTCAGATGCCAGCCCAGCCAACTTGTGCTGTGTGGACGTGTCCCCCTAGATACCCTTTGCTGGGCTGGGCACCTATCCACCAGCTGCTATGCATGTTGGCTGCTAAGGGCTCCCTGCTCCATCTGGGAGGTGTGTCCCCTCCCAAATGACTCACTAACAAGGCTATAGAAGCCCAGCTGCCTTGTCTCAGGGAGATAATCCAGTGGTGCAATTTGTGTTCCAAATCCTCTCTCTCCCTCCCACCCTCTGTGAGGTCTGACCTGAGGTCACACCCTTGTTCAGTTCCTCCTGGCCTCAGCCTGTCCCCACGATGGTCTGCTTCAGTCAACTGTGTGTACCAGACGGAACCTCGTCTTGGGTCCTGCATCAGACCTTCTAAAATGGGGAAACTGAGGCTTGGGAAGAAGAACTGAATTCCCTGGCCCAGATAACTCCACAGCTCATTTCTTGGCTCCAATGGCCCCTCTCACAGCTACCTCTGGCCTGCCTAGTCCCATGTGCCCTCACCTGGCTGAGACAGAAAGCCCTCAGATGTATTTGGTTCTTTGAGCTCAAGGTGGGGTGCACACTTTTGGTCTCACAACTTATTTGCTAAGGCGGGAGGGAGCCAGGATTACTTTCCTCCTACTGAAAGACCTTGGAAAGGGGAAAGGAAAGCCCCCAGGCAGGTCCCTTTGAGGGAGGGAAAATGCAGAGGTGCTGAATATTAGCCCTGTCGAGTCCCAGTTCATGACTTGAACTGTTTTTCCCCGAGACCCTGAGACCCTTCCTCCTTCCACTGGGGAAAGATGCCATAGTGGACACCTGAACAGACAGCCTGTAAGATACCTGGTTATGGGCATCTTTAGATTTGTATTGAATGGTATTGAAAACTCGAAACAGACACCTAGAGCTTCTTCAAGGTTGTTGGCTGGGCATGGTGGCTCACACCAGTAATCCTAGAACTCTGGGTGTCTGAGGCAGGAGGATGTCTTGAGCTCTCTAGTTCAAAACCAGCCTGAGCAAGAGTGAGACCCTGTCTGTACTAAACATAGAAAAGTAGCCAGATGTTATGGGGGGTTCCCTGGCAGTTTATGAGTATCGGTGGCCTACCACACACCAAACACCATGGGGGAGCACTTTGTATGAGGATCAGGTCTTAATTCCCAACAGCCCTATGAAAGGGGCACTGTTAAGTGACCGTTTATAGGTGAGGAAACTGAGGCTCAGAGAGGTCAAGTGACTTCCACAGTGAGTAAGGGGCAGATTCTGGATTTGAATTCAGATGACCAGACCTCAGACTTGGTGCCCTTATTCTCTCTGCCAGCTGCTCCTTGGCTGTATGTCACAAGTACAAGAATGAACACACCACTCCCAGACAATTTGCTAAGCTGTAGGTCAACCTAGAGGGGACCCAGGAAAGGCTTTGGGCTCTGGGTTTTCTGCATCTTCCTCTCTGGGCCTCAGACTGTCAGGCTCCAGGGAACAGGCAGCTGTCCAGGAAGTACATGCAAGGCCCTGACCACCCTAGCCACAGGCAGCCTGAACAGGGCAGCAGTCTCTGGAAGCTTCCTGGGAATTCCTCTCCTTCCCTATTTGTGACCTTCGGTGGCAGCTATAAAATGGACCTTGTGTTACAAATGCAATTGTGCTATTCCCTGTCCTGTCTCCTGCAGGTAGATGAAGAGGCCAGAGTGGGGCTGATGGAATGACATTCAGTTGCCAGAATCATTTACCAACATATGTTGGACATCTAGTCTGGCTCTTCCACATCCCTTCCTGCTTTGGCATGCAATTATTTATTTTTTTATTATTATAATAAAAAGTTAAGTCCTTTCTCCCTTTTTGATCCCTCTTTGCTGGTGTCTCCCTGCCTCCCTTTCTTCAACTTTACTCACTGCCTTTCTTCTCTTCCCAATACAGTTGTATCCTAGTCTCAGTTTCTCTGCATTGGTGGGATGACCATAAAATTTATCATCACAACAGGACACTTTGGGGAGGAAAGGAGACAGTGTTCATAATGCCTCCAGGACAACAGGTGTAAACTGAAGCAGCCCTAGGAACACCAGGCTGTGTGGCCAGCAGTGCTGTTATGGGCGTGTGCCCATTGGTTCTCAGGTCCCCTCCCTGCCTTTCCTGGCTCCAGACCCTAGCACATAGAACCCTCCAAACTATGTTTCTTAGGCTACCTTGCCCACTGGCTTCTAGTTAGACTTGACAACAGGAGGTGCAGGGGAGAAGCCAGCGTATTTCTTGCCTCCTCTTGTCTTATCCATCTCTAGCTCCTCTAGGGTCTGCTAACACCACAGCCGTCCCTCCAGCTCCAGGGAGAGTAGTGGGTGGCTTCCTTCCCCTGCAAGGGTTAATCTTTGGGCCTTCTCACCTTTTTTGTGTTTAGTTTTCCCAACACCTCTGAAGCAAGTGCCTTATATTAAATTCCTTCTGTTGAAGTCCTATGTAGAGTCTCTTTTCCTGAGTGGACCTTGGCTGAGAAGGGGTTATCTTTGTGATTTTTCAAGAATGTACTGAAATTTCTCTTGTTTCCTTTTAACTGGGGACAATATCTCTGGACTCCCCACTTTCTAAGAGGAGGCCATCAGAGACATCTACCCTTCTCTCCATCTCCTAAACATGAAGGCCCTCTGACCTTTGCCCCTTCAGTCATGCCAGGGGCCTTTTTTTTTTTTCCATTTACCATTTAGGGAAACCTGTGTATAAAAGAGAATAAATGAGCACAGAACTCCCTTTTGCTAGGATATCTCAGTTTTATATACCCAAGAAGATCCCTTGGGTATTTTCATTACCTGTAAATTGTTTTTCTCGCCTCTTCACTCGTCTCAAAAAATGCTGTTGGTATTGAATAGCTTTAGATAGTTCTTCATCTTTAACATCTGGGAGAAGAGCAAAAGGTGAACTTCTCAAGATGGATTATTTTCCAAGATATATTTTTAAATGTTACTCACTAAACCTCTTCCACTCATAACCCTTCAAGTAATGTAGATCTTCTCTTGAACCTTGAGGCTTTTCCAGAAGTTTCCTCCTATACCTATCCACAGATCTTACAACAGAGCATAAATTTATTATCTACTGATGGTTTCTCAAATTGTGGTCCTCCAAATACTCATCTTCAGAATGACTGGAAGTGCTAGTTAAAAATGTAAGTTCCTCCAAGACAAGCGAAAACTCAGGGAATTCATTACTAGACAAGCCTTACAAGAAATGCTCAAGGGAGTTCTACATCTGGAAGCAAAAAGATAATAATCACTATCATGAAAACATGAAAAGTATAAAACCCACCTGTAGCGCAGGTATATAAAGCAGAAAGGGAAATAAATCAAACCTGATCACTAAAGAAAATCACCAAATAGCAATGAGAACAGTAAGAGAGAAACAAAAGCTATACAAAACAACCAGAAAATAATTTAAAAAATGACAGGAATAAGTCCTCACCAATGAACAATACCCGAATATAAATGGATTAAATCCTCTACTTAAAACACAGCGGGGTATAGAGAAGCATGGGATTAAGGTATGTGCCCATAGACCTAGCTATGTGGGAGGCTGAGGCAGGAGAATCACTTGAGTCCAGAAGTTTGAGGATAGCCTGAGCACAATAATGAGACCCCATCTCTTAAAAAAAAAAAAAGATATAGGCTGGCTGAACGGACTAAATAAATGGCCCAACTACAAGAAACCCACTTCACCCATAAAGATAGATTAAAAGTGAAGGGAGGAAGAAAGACATTCCATGCAAATGGAAACCAGAAGCAAGCAGGAGTATTTCTATCAGATAAAATGGACTTTTATTATTATTATTTTAGAGACAGAGTCTTACTTTATTGCCCTCGGTAGAGTACCATGATGTCACAGCTCACAGCAACCTCCAACTCCTGGGCTTAGGTGATTCTCTTGCCTCAGCCTCCCAAGTAGCTGGGACTACAGGCGCCTGCCACAATGCCTGGCTATTTGTTTGTTGCCATTTGGCCGGGGCCAGGTTCCAACCTGCCACCCTTGGTATATGGAGCTGGTGCCTGATAAAATGGATGCCCCCAAAAGCTGTAAAGGCAAGGTTATTACATGATGATAAAGGGATCAATTCAGCAAGAGGATATAACAACTCTAGATGTATATGCAACTGACATGGAAGCAACCAAGTAGGGATATGAAGCAAATATTAACTGATTCAAAGGGAGAGATAGATTCAAATCCAACAATAGCCGGGGACTTCAACACCCTCTCAGCATAGGACAGAAAATCAAGAAAGAAACATTGAATTTAAACTACACATTAGATGGCTCGGTGCCTGTAGCTCAGCGGCTAGGGCACCAGTCACGTACCCCAGAGCTGGCAGGTTCAAATCTAGCCCAGGGCCTACCAAACAACAATGACAACTACAACCAAAAAATAGCTGGGCATTGTGGTGGGCGCCTGTAGTCCCAGCTACTTGGGAGGCGGAGGCAAGAGAATTGCTTAAGCTCAAGAGTTTGAGGTTGCTGTGAGCTGTGATGCCATGGTACTCTACCCAGGGTGACATAGTGAGACTGTCTCAAAAAAAAAAAGAAATAAGCTACACATTAGACTAAATGGGCCCCAAAGACATTTGCAGAACATTTCATCCAACAGCCACAGAAAACACCTTCTTCTCATCAGCATATGGAACATTATCTAGGATTGACCACACATCAGGTCACAGAATAAGTCTCAACACGTTTAAAACAATTTAAGTCATATGAAGTATTGTTTCTGACCACAAGGGAATAAAACTAGAAATCAGTATTAAACAACATGCTCCTCAATGACCAACAGATCAATGAAGAAATTAAGAAGAAAATTAAATTTTTTTTTTTTTTTTTGTAGAGACAGAGTCTTACTTCACTGCCCTTGGTAGAGTGCCATGGTGTCACAGCTCACAGCAATCTCCAGCTCTTGGGCTTAGGCGATTCTCTTGCTTCAGCCTCCTGAGGAACTGGGACTATAGGTACCTGCTACAATGCCCAGCTATTGTTTTGTTGCAGTTTGGCCAGGGTTGGGTTTGAACCTGCCACCCTTGGTATATGGCGCCAGTGACCTACCCACTGAGTCACAGGCACTGCCCCAATTTTTTTTTTTTTTTCAGTTTTTGACTGGAGCTGGATTTAAACCGGCCACCTCTGGTATATGGGGCTGGCGTCCTTCTCCTTTGAGCCACAGGTGCCACCCCCCCCTTTTTTTTTATTCTTTGCTTTTTTCTTTTTTATAGGTGTGAGCCACCATGCCTGGCAAAAAAAAAATTCTTGAAACACACCAGCCTGAGCAACATAATGAGATCTCGTTTCTATAAAGAAATAAAAAATTTAAAATAATTAGCTGGGCATGGTGATGCACACCCGTAGTTCCAGCTACTCAGGAGGCTGGAGGATCTCTTGAGCCCAGGACTTGGAGGCTGCAGTGATCTATGATTACACCGCTGTATACAGGAGAACCTCTGTGTATTGGCCATCTAAAGGACTGTAACAAACTTGTCAACATATGAAGCTGGTCAACATAAGGAAGTAGGCCTACTGTACTGATGCTTACATGTGGTGCATTAAGGTCTATGAAAATTAGGTCAGCTTAAGGACGTGGTCAATGTAGAGAGGTGGTCAGCTATGGAGGTTCTATTTATTTAAAAATTGCAAGTTCCACACTCTGCTAAACAGATCCCAAATCTTACGATCCAGTGATCCTATTTCTGGGTCTATATTCAAAGCACAGAAAATAAGTATATTGAACAGGTATCTGAATCCCCATGTATACTGCAGCACTAATCACAATAACCAAGGTATGGAATCAACCTAAGTACACATCAACAGATGAGTGGATAAAGAAAATGTGGTGTATATGTGCAATGGAATATTAGTCATAAAACGAATGAAATCCTGTCATTTATAGAAACATGGAGGATGCTGGTGGAAGTGAAATCAATCAGGCACAGAAAGACAAAGTTGCATGTTCTCATCCATATGTGGAAGGTAAAAAAGCGGCTCTCATACAAGGAGAGAGTAGAATCGTGGTTACCAGAGGTGTGGAAGTGAGGGGGAGAGAGGATTGGGAGAGATTGGTTAACAGATACAAAGCAGGCTCGGCGCCTGTGGCTCAATCGGCTAAGGCGCCAGCCACGTACACCTAAGGTGGTGGGTTCAAATCCCCAGCCTGGGTCCGCCAAACAACAATGATGGCTGCAACCAAAAAATGGCCGGGCGTTGTGGTGGGCGCCTGTGGTCCCAGCTACTTGGGAGGCGGAGGCAGGAGACTCGCTTGAACCCAGGAGTTGGAGGTTGCTATGAGCTGTGATGCCATGGCACTCTA
>CAUYQV010143026.1:0-12345 GCA_963574575.1 Galagoides demidoff
GCATCACAGCTCATAGCAACCTCCAACTCCTGGGCTCAAGCAAGTCTCCTGCCTCCGCCTCCCAAGTAGCTGGGACCACAGGCGCCTGCCACAACGCCCGGCCATTTTTTGGTTGCAGCTGTCATTGTTGTTTGGCGGGCCTGGGCTGGATTTGAACCCGCCACCTTAGGTGTACGTGGCTGGCGCCTTAGCCAATTGAGCCACAGGCACTGAGCCAGATATTGGAGTTTCAAGAAAAATTAGCTAGTGTTATTTTTGTTCACCTGTCTACCACGACATTTCCCCGAGAAACTTAAGTTATCTTAACCCCTGAATCCTCTTTGGCGACAGATACTAAAAAGTAGCTTTCTGAAACACTTTGCCACATAACCTAGGTGATTTTAAAAATGTTTGGAAAACCGGGTAATTTCTATCAGGGGGAGATGGCCATCCATATGAACTGGTGATTCCACAAGGATATGTCTTGTTCTGAATGTTCCTGTCCCTGCCCAATTCCTGTGCTGAAACCTAATCTCTGATGTGATCATATTAAGAAGTGGGGTTTGGGGGGATGTAAAAAAGAAATCTCCAAGAGTGGCATTAGTCCCCTAAGAAAGAGGCCTGAGGGAGTCCGTCCAGCCCTTAACCACGTGAGGACATACCGTGCCTTCTAGGAAGCAGAGAGCAGGCCCTCCCCAGACTGCAAAACTACCAGCGCCTAGATCTTAAACCTCTCAGGCTCTAGAACTGTGAGAAATAAATTTCTTTTGTTTATAAACTACTCAGTCTGTAGCAGCAAGAATGGCCTGAAACACACTGGATGTATCAGTAATAATGAGGTCTGCTTCACTCCTGTAATCCCAGCACTCAGGGAGGCCGAGGCAAGTGGATCGCCTGAGCTCGGGAGTTTGAGACCAGCCTGAGCTAGAACAAGATCCTATCTCTAAAAATAGCCGGGTGTTGTGACAGGTGCCTGTAGTCCCAGCTACTTAGGATGCCCAGGCAAGAGGATCACTTGAGCCCAAGAGTTTGAGGTTGCTGTCAGCTGTGACCTACTCTACCAAGCGCAACAAAGTGAGACTCTGCCTCAAAAAAAAAAAAAAAAAGAGATCTGGCAAGTCTGTTCTCCTAAGGGAATTACTCATGGTTAAAATATCCTAAGAGAACTAGCACTTCTGCTCCCTTCCCGCTGAGCTCCTACGCCCCCAACTCTCCCTTCTCCTGCCAGGCAGAGCCAACTGGGAAAGGGGCGTGTGTGCGTGCAAGTGTTGTTGGAACCTTAGCTATGGGAAACATCCCAGGACTATCCTGTGTCCATTCCTAAGAAATGCTGATGGAATCTTTCTATCTCTGTACTTTTCTTGGTAAGTGGGCAAAGCTCTTTTATGAATATAGCCAGAAACTGTAGGATACCTCAAAAACAAATTTAAGACTTTCAATTTTTTTTTTTAATTGAGCAAAACCTAGAATAACTCTCACATCTTTTATAATCTTATTGCCACACATCATTTTCAATCACAGAACTTGAATATATACTGTTTCTTCTTATTCTACTGTTTTAGAGACAGGGGAGTTGCTTATAAAGCACAAAAATAGAAAGAACAGCCAGTCCAACGGTCTTACTGAATCAGGAGGAATGTCAGGGACAGGTTCACTGCCGAGTACTTTAACCTCATATCATGCAGATCATCCACTGGGGTTTTGTCATGTCTTACTATGTGTTTGTGTACAGAAGCATTGCTTTTAATTCTTGCTACTGATATGCAACTTTCTTAAATGCCCACTAGTCATATTTTAAGAAAACTAGCGATGGATATTTGTTGTCCCCCCAAAAGCACACCAATGGAAATGAAAGAGTGGATCCAGAGGGAACTATATTCTGCAAGAAAGTATAGTATACAGTTTCTTTCTGATCTGGCTTTCCCCTCCTAAGACCTGGGTCCCATGCTTACCTGAGAATCCAGGCAAAATAGTTAGTTGCCTTTATCGTCCTTCCCAAGGGACACATTCATGTAAAGAGTGGACGGACCCCAGGGTGTGCTACGTCTGTGGCATTACCGTGTTCTCATATGGTGCCCAGACGCACGGTAAGTATCATTCCCCGAAGGTTTAGAGACCTGCGGAGGGCTCACAGGGCACTGTTGCCTTCCTTATCACATTGTCTTTAGTGCAGCCTACCATTTTCCACATTCTAATCATATCTCCTATAACCGCATTTAACATAACAGAATGTATCAAAACTATTTCTAAATTACTTTCTTTGGCATTAAGCTGCAAGCTATAAATCAATGTTCATTGGAAAAACAGAGCTTTACGTATAAGGAAATGTTTGTGTGTGCCAAAGCACATTTTTGCAATGAAAACCACTAGGTCAATATGCAAATATTTTCTGAATCTATCACCCCCTCATATGCCTACCGTGATCGCTATCAATGATTTTCAGATTGATTTTTGCCATTTTGACAATCTATTATCAATACCACATGGCTATATTGTCTTTCTTTCAGCTGGAGGTTCCTGCAATGAACAGAGTATATTCTAAGAAATTACGATGTCAAGTGTCCTTCCTTAAGTCCACCCCTGTAGAGCAGAGGAACACAGACCCAAAGGTCTAAGAGACACATGACCAAATCACACTTCTTAGGTTCACAGTTGTTTGATGGGCTCAATTAGTTTTAGCACTCTAAAAAGTAATAATGTGCTGTCTTTTGTATATTAGACCTGCCTGCCTTCAGCTGCTTGTTTTCCAAACTGTTAATAGGTTGTACTGAGTCATCTACACTCTCTTTGTGACCCAAGACAACTCACTGAGGTTGGAGGTGCAATCTGTGACTCTCAGGCAGTTTTTCTCTGGGTAAAGCTAATAAAACCTGCAACCTTACCCTTATGAATGCTGTCCTCTCACCAATGGACTTAACACCTCCAAAAGTAAGTAGATGATTTGCACAGAGCCACATCCACATTCAGTTTCCAAACCAGATCTTCCTGTGTCCCAGCAGAGCGCCGACCTATGGTGAAAATTAATAGAACCTTTAGTAGTTCTTATAAACTTTCTTTTCCGGGTTTCAGCCTAAAAGGGATCTTTGAAAAAGGGCAAACAAGAAAATTGAAAAGAAAACAGAATCCCGCAAAGGCCAAACAGAGAGTGTTAATATTCAAATAGAGAGGTCTTATTTTGTTTCTCTAAATTTACAATTGACTTTAATAAATTTGATCCAGGGTGGCACCTGTGGCTCAAGGAGTAGGGCGCCGGCCCCATCTACCGGAGATGGCAGGTTCAAACCCAGCCCCAGCCAAAATCTGCAAATAAATAAAATAATAAATAAATAAATAAATAATAAATTCTGCTTGGCGCCTGTGGTTCAAGTGGCTAAGGCGCCAGCCACATACACCTAAGGTGGCGAGTTCGAATCCAGCCCAGGCCCGCCAAACAACAATGATGGCTGCAACCGAAAAATAGCCGGGCGTTGTGGCAGGCGCCTGTGGTCCCAGCTACTTGGGAGGCTGAGGCAGGAGACTTGCTTGAGACCAGGAGTTGGAGGTTGCTGTGAGCTGTGATGCCACAGCACTCTACCCAGGGGGACAGCTTGAGTCTCTGTCTCAAAAAAAAAAATAATAATAATAATAAATTCTATCCAAAATCTGTTTTGAGTATATACCATACTTTGGGCCAGACACTGTGGAATTTAACGCCAGATAAAACACAGTTCTTATAAGCCAGGTAGTCTAGCGGGAACACAGGTAAATAAACAGTAACCTTAAGTGTGGGAGGAAAGTTCAGGTGAAGTTAGGGGATTTTGGGGAGGTTTTCTGAAAGCAAAGTACTGAGGACTGAACATTTTCTGGTCAAAAAGATCAATTGTTCTTCCATTTTATTTACATCTGTCTCTTTGCTTTCTCTTAACCAGTGTGTTTAATCCTATGCTTTCTGAGACTCCTTATACTTTCTTTTTAGCCTTCTTTATTGCTACAAAGGTTAGAAAATAAAATATTCAAACTCAAACGTCTTCGGTGCTGAGACTATTTCCATAAACATTCTTTTATTCATCCTTATTGTGCCCAGGAAATTAACCAGTGATCTTGTCACTTTGTAGCCGTGAGAAGATTAAAGCAGAGTGAGGGAAAGTCCATCCTGCTATTAGCGTTAGAGCCAAAATAATATTTCGGGTTCCTTAATTCGAGCCTCCCGCATCTTGCTTATTAATCATTACAAGTTTTTGGTTACCTAGGAAATTGTATTATTATATCTAATTTAGATGATAAAAGCTTTTAGAAAAATAAAGGTGAGGAATAACCAACCATTCTTGGAAAAGTGTCTAAATACACGTCATTTAAACCATCGAAAAGGCAGTGCAACCAGTTTTGGAGGTCTAGAACATGAGTTTCAAAGGATGGGGAATTAACTGTGTGGTCAAAAGTTGTTTTTTGTTTTGTTTTGTTTGTGGCCAGGGTCAGATTTGAACCCACCACCTCCGATATATGGGGTTGGTGTCCTATTCCTTTGAGCCACGAGCGCTGCCCTGGTCAAAAGTTTTAAACATTTTGCTCTACACGGCCTGTATACAATAACTAATATCAGTGATCTCTAATTTGTCATGGGCTGGTTATACAATACATCCCTATTTGTCTGGGATAGTTCCAGTTTATACCAATTGTCTGGTATTAATTACAGGACCTCCTTTTACTGGAAAAGCACCAAGTTTTGACAGTGAATTTTATGGTCCCTTATGTATTCACCATACTCTGGTGAAATGTATTAAAAACAGTAGGGACTGTCCTTCCACTCTCACTGTGTATCTACTCATAGTCCGTATATAACTGTAAATACAGGAGAACCTCCATAAGCTGCCCACTCAAGGGACTGTAACAAAGTATCAACACCCAGAGGTGGCTTAAGGAACTCAGCCTGCTCTACTGATCTGTATGAGCGTTGTGGGTCTGGTCTATGAAAATTAGGTCTAATTAAGGAGGTGGTCAACACAGAGAGTTCAACTCTGGAGGTTCCACTCTGCCTAACAGATAAGTATTACGATCGAGGACAGGAGAAAAAAGTGCCATTCCTTAAAAATGAAAAGTGTTGAACCTCAGAAAGCAATACCTCAGGGCTGAAGTTTTGTGATGAGAGGCCCTAAGGTGCTCTGAATCAAGATCCCTCTAAGCTTATCTTGTTCCCACGCCCTCGAGCATGGGAAGGGACCCTCTTTGGAATTTGACCAGGAAGCTTCTTTCCAAAAACAGCACAATTATCTTACCCTGGATCCTGAGTGATCTCATCAGATAACCAGGAAAGAGCTTGGAGCACTTGGACTGGCTTGAGCCCTGGAGTTTGAGGCTGCACGCACTCTGATGGCACTTGTGGATAGTCCCGCACTGCAGCCTGGGCCACACAGTGAGACCCAGTCTCAAATAATAAAGAACCAGGAGAGATTAACACCAGGAAGAGAAGGGACTACAAACATTGCTCCACCCAGACAGCCTTCTCACCTCTTCTGAGGACGACTCCCAGACCATATTTGCATAATAATTCCACCTTTGTTACTGTGCAGCTCCACCTCCCACCTTCCCACTGTGGAGTCCAGGAGTCCTCTGCAAAGAGAGAATTTAAGCATCGGATGGCCCTCCTTTAAATTCATATTTTGTATGACTCCTGTACATCTGTGTTCTTGTTAAATTATCTACGCCTTTCCTCCTACGAATCTGCCTTGTGTCAGCTGATTTTTAGCAAACCATGAGAGGGCAAAGAATAAGTTGTCCCTTAGCCCCTACAGTAGCAAAATCACCTCCATGTCATTTGGTGATAGAGCCTTGGTCCAATTCTGCTGGGCCAATCACAGGAATTTGGCCCTTTTGTTAAGTCAGGCCTGGTTGACTGCGGAGGGTCTGAGCAGGTGGCCAACACCGTCACCATTTGGTCTTGCTATAAAAAGTCCATTTGTGGGGTCCAGGCATTTGCTGGCCATACTGACTGTTAAAATGGTTAAAACCACATTTAGAAGCAGGATGATGGCAGAGAATAGAACCTAGAAGAATCACTCCTTAGTCTCCTAGTATTTCCCAAATGTCATGTGTAGATGTTTTTTTTTTTCAAGTATGGTAAATAAACTTAGCAGGTTAGATTCTTGAAAGGGAAGGGAGGATGTTCATTTTTGCTTCAGGTTATCACGTGTTACCAACCTAGAAGGATTCCTGGTAAACTGTCCGCCTGCTGCCCCTAAATATGTGTGTTACTGCAGGTTATAAAATAGATCAGCTCTCAAAAGGGAATGGGTGTTTTTACACTCTTGTTTTTAAAAACATGTATTTCTAAATTGTCTATATCTGGAAAATCTTTGCATTTTCCCTCAGTGCCCAACACAAAACCTTATAACTTATTCTCAAAGAAATATTTATCAAATGAACAAATGAAGGGATTACTATTTTCTGTATTTTATAATTTTTTTTTGCAGTTTTTGGCCAGGACCGGATTTGAACCCACGACCTCCAGTACAGGGGGCCGGTGCCCTACTCCCTTGAGCCACAGGCGCCGCCCCTATTTCCTGTATTTTTACATATATCTCAAATTTCTAAAATGTATGCTATAGTAAGATAAACTGTATCCTGATTTATAATAAAAATATTTCCCACATTCTCGTAACTCAAGGGTACTTTAAGGTCTGTACGCAGATGAGCGCCCTTCTCAGAAAAGCGATTTTAAAAAAGCCCAAGTAAAGAAACCCACAATTCTAATTTAGCTCTGCTGTAATGGTGTTGATGTGCTTCCTTCTGAAATCATCAGTGGCATTTTTTTTAAAGCCCAGCATGTAGTGATTAGAATATGCATTCCATGAATGGTACTAAACCTTTTTGTGAATCAAATTCTTTCAATTCCCAAGAGTTTCCTTACCCAGGCATAGATTCAAGAAATTTCTCAGTGACTGGCTTGCTTACCAGGGAGTGATTCATAAAGAGCGTACACTGAGACTCCAAAATCTAAAAAGCTATCTGAGGGCACAGAGAATTGGAACAATTATTACTTCTTTTTATTACTTCTTTTCATTATTACTTCTTTTTCTCTGATCCTTTATAGTCCTTGGGTATCTGTAAATAATAGGTCTTTCCTTAAATTCATCTCATTTTGTTGATTGTGTGTGTGTAAGTACATTTACAGAACTGCCATAAAGAGTGGGTGCCATTTAAAATAGTTTATTACACACAAACTTTATGGCCACCCTGTATGTGGGTAGATCCTAGACTGAAACTGATTTAATATTTGTTGTGTTTAGGCCACATTCATTCATTTTATGTGCATTTATTTACTAAGGTATGCTAGGTACTAAACTTGATACTGAGTATACACCCATGAATGCTGAAAAATGAATCCTACATTGCTCCCCCTCCAAGGCTTTCATATTTAGGGAAGGAAATGACTGTAAAGAAATAATTAAAATAAATACTACGTGGTTCAGACAAGAAGAAAGTGTTGACCAAGGCTCAGTGATGGCACTGAGAAGGTGGGGCTTCATAATGAACTCTGCAGGCACTTGTCCAACAAAAATCTTCAAAGATTGATAGAGAAGCTGATTCTTTAAAACTAAGTAGAGTTTGCCAAGTGCACATAGTTTGTGAAAACTATTCCAGGTAGAGTTCACGCGGCGTATAAAGAGGATAAATACCTAGAAATTTCAGAGAAAGAGCCCTCTAATGTATATAAGGAATACTTTTCTTTAAAATTTGGTATCATCCACGGCTTCCACATAAGCCAAAAAGAAAAGTTCCTTTTTGGCCATTTGCTTTAAATAAACTATTATCTAAGCTGAGATGAACTTCATTTCTTTATGTAGCAATGTAGGCAGTGAATTCTCTTGAAGGCATCACTGACCCCAGCTCCAGTTTTAAAATGTCATCTATCCTACGATTGTATGTTTGCTGTTGGAATGAACGGCAGAGCTGACCACCCCAGCTCTGAGTGTAGGAAATGGAGGTTGATATTCCTGTTAAGAAGAATGTTAAGTAAACATCATATTATCTTTGTACGAGAGCCCCTAAATGTTGTAAATTGCAAATCTCTGGTTGGCGCCCGGAGCTTAGTGGGAGGGTGCCGGCCACATACACCCAGGCTGGCAGGTTCGAATCCAGCCCAGGCCAACTAAACAACGACAACTGCAACCAAGCCAGGCGTTGTGGTGGGCACCTGTAGTCCCAGCTACTTGGGAGACTGGGGTAAGAGAATCGTGGAGGCCCAAGAGTTTGAGGTTGCTGTGAGCTGTGACACCACCTCACTCTACCAAGGACAACATGGTAAGACTCTGTCTCAAAAAAAAAAAAAAAGATAAATCATAAATCTCTGAATAAGAGACTATACAGAAGCCTGTGATACGAACAACAACGTGGACAGTCCTGCACAGGGAGACCCTCAAGTGACTTCCGATTCTACGACACATGACTGTGTCCTGCTCCTTCCTGAAGCTGCAGAGAATCAGCTTCATAATCAATAATCTCCCCGAGACCTTCTCATATTCTGGGTGGCTCCATGCAACTCTCCCTAAGACACATACTATCCGAATCAGCTGAACTGAAAAAGAAAGAGTTCCTGGCTCGGCGCCTGTGGCTCAATCGGCTAAGGCGCCAGCCACATACACCTAAGGTGGCAGGTTCGAATCCCCAGCTCAGGCCCGCCAAACAGCAATGATGGCTGCAACCAAAAAATGGCCGGATGTTGTGGCGGGCGCCTGTGGTCCCAGCTACTTGGGAGGCGGAAGCAGGAGACGCGCTTGAGCCCAGGAGTTGGAGGTTGCTATGAGCTATGATGCCATGGCACTCTACCCAGGGGGATAGCTTGAAGCTCTGTCTCAAAAAAAAAAAAGAGTTCCTGAGAATGATCTCACCTCTTAAGTCACAGGTTTCTTTCCACTCAGAAAATAGTTTCCTCCCTAAAGCTGAATAGCTATGCTAAGGCAAAGTTGTGGAAAATCCTTCCTCAATGAACAAATAAATAGGCAGGCTCAATCCAGCACAGCTCTGACCTGCCAAAATGTAATGTGTCCTTTCAAATCGATTTTTAAATAGAATCTGGAGGAAAGGAAATGCTACTGTGTGTCACAACATCGGCTAAAGTGCGTTTGTATCCAGCAGAAACAATGGAACAGCTCCACGTGGCCTTAGATCACTGCAAGAGACCAAATTGCTACAAAGACGCAATACCGTAAACAGAGGTTTGTAAAGGTTTGTCAGCTCCCATGAAGCGGTTGCTGCAGACTCTGCCCTTCCCCCCATCTCCTTACTCCGGTTGAAAATAAATAAAAGGGGGTGGCCAGTGAAAAGAATGAAAGCCGATATAACTTTTTCAGACAGAGAGAAAACTGAATGGCCATTGCTGAGGACTTCATTAAACACCCCGTGTTGGATTTCATTTCTTCTTTAAATGATCTATCTATCTATCTATCATTTGGTCACCCACAGGCATCTCTGTACTGACTGACCCTGCTAGTTCAACTATTAAAGTATTTCTCTCTCCAAGGAGCCCTGATGTAAACATGATAATCTGTTTGGCGGCTCCTATGATGGCTCATGAATAAAACATCACAACCAGGTTGGAGGTGAACAGTTCACTATTTGTTACCATTAGAATGTAGGAAGCTCCTGGAAAGCTTTGCCATGGTGGGTCCCAAAGGCCTGGAATCTTGATCTTAGCTCTAAGGAACCCACCATGGCTACGGCTGACCACTGGCCTTAGGGTCAACCACCCTACAATAACTTACTCAAACAGGATCTACCACTAGGGACAAGATTTGAACAACGCTCCTCTAATTATGGCAGGAAGGGCGTGTTGGCTTTCAGAAGGCATATACCGTACCCTTGAAAACAAAAGAATATATTGAGCACGTAAGATCTGGAAAGAGAAATCTGAAAACCACAGTGAAAGAGCTCGGAAGTGGCCCCATCTATTACATTTAATTGTGCACACGCTGAACTCAAAATGCAAAATCACCTACTTGATTCTTCATCGTATTCCAAAGAAGTGTTCGGACGTTTTGCCTTTGATTAGCTGTTGAGATCAAAATGAGTTCATAACTATAACAGAAGAAAAGGCGTCCTAGAATCACCACACCAATAAATCAAAGAGGCCAAACCCGTCCCCAGTTGGGTGGATAAAATCAGAGAGGGATTACTTAATGCCACCTTTCCCACACAACAAGAGAACAATTATTATAATTCAGGTTTGTTTTTAAAGCACAGTCATTAAAAAACTGCTTATAACATTTTTTTTTTCCTGGAAATATCTCCCTTTGTACGTTGGCTGTGGCCATTAATCCTCTAATTACGTTCCTGCATGTATTTAATTTTCTGATCTCTTGTAGCAGAAACCATAAAGTGAGCGTTTTATATAGAGATGGTTTTATAGCGCTACATTTTGGCTGTGTTTGAGTAAATTCCTGGGAATGCCTTTCGTCTGTCAACAAGCGCTCCTTATCACCTCTGCATACTTTGGATTTTTACCTGGTTGCCATTATTGATTTCAGGGGAAAAGAATTAAATGCAGTGCTGGATGCTAACAACATTTTGAAAATGTTAAATATACAATATTTTTGTATTTTGAATATACTTTAAGCATGACTTTGCAGGTATACGTAAGTGTATGGTGTTGGTAAAATTCAGCATACTATAAAGAGCACTGTCAAAATTCAGAGGCATAATGGATGTAAAATTATAAGTTAATGTCCAGCACACAGCTACTTTATAAATATTATAAATAAAATTTGCATCTTCTGCATATGTATAAGATCTATTCTGGGTTATTTATGCACCTCTGTTGTAAGATTTAGGTGATTTAATTTAAATATAATGTCTAATTCTCAGTAAATCATTATTGGAAAAAGTGTTGGATTTTTAAACTTTTGGAAATCAGAATCAAATCTCTTCTCCAAAAGTTATCATAAAAAACCAAATCTAAAGACTTTAAATAATATTCAGTGAGAAACTTCAATAGGATCGAATTAGTAGTTTCGGGGGGGGGGGCAAAGTCCCACAGAAGCAAATTTTCCCAGTAATCGTAGCTTGCCCCCTCTGTAGGTTATGAAATTCAAATGAGATAAAATATAGAAAAATGCTTTATAGGCCAGGCACAGTGGCTCACACCTGTAATCCTGCCACCCTGGGGAGCTGAGCAGAGCAAGACCCCATCTCTACTAAAAATAGAAAAAAGCAGCCAGGTATTGTGGTAGGCACCTATAGTCCCAGCTTCTCAGGAGGCTGAGGCAAGAGGATGGATTGAGCCCAAGAGTTTGAGGTTGCTGTGAGCTATGACGACTCCACAGCGCTCAACCAGGGCCAGAGAGTGAGACTGTCTCCAAAAAAAAGAAAGAAAAAGAGAGAGAGACAGAAACTTGGCAAACTTTAAAATGCATTCTCATAGAAACTGTTGTTTCCATTATGCTACAAACTTACTTTTAGATCATTTATTTCTAAAATAACTTTCCAAAATATGCACTTTTAAAGCAGCATTTATAGAACATAACTGTACTTGTATGTCTTAACTGAGATCTATAAGGATCAACATTAACTGTAGGAGTCCCAGATTTTATAAAGACGCCACCACCGTATTGCGGGCACATCATTACGTTCTTGGGGTTCTTTTGTCAGTCAAGTTGGCCTTTTCATCCCCACTCTCTTCTCCTCCCTGTCTTCTCTTTCTAGTTTACTACTTCTTGGGGTTTAGGAAAACAGAAATGCAAATCCACCTGAATTACGGCTAAAGAGTAAATAGGTCTGGACGAGGACCCAGGAAGTTCCTGCAAATTTAACAGGATGCGCTTTTATTATAGAACCTTTAGCCTGGCATAGTGGCTCTTGCCTGCATTCCTAGCTAATAGGGAGGCTAAGGCAGAAGCATTACTTGTGCACAGGAGGCAATCAGAGCACATCTATTAACAGCCTCTCCACTCTAGCCTGGGCCATATAGCAAGACCCCATTTCCAAAAAAAAAAAAAAAGAATACTTTTGGAGTATATATTCAGGTTACTAAATATGTGTTCACTGAACAGTTATTTATTATGGACTTACTGTGTTTCGGTCACATCATTAAAGACATGGCCCTTGCTCTCATGAAGCTTATAATCTCCCTGGAGAGGCTCGGCGCCTGTGGCTCAATCGGCTAAGGCGCCAGCCACATACACCTAAGGTGGCAGGTTCGAATCCCCAGCCGGGGCCCGCCAACCAACAATAATGGCTGCAACCAAAAAATGGCCGGGCATTGTGGCGGGCGCCTGTGGTCCCAGCTACTTGGGAGGCAGAGGCAGGAGACTCGCTTGAGCCCAGGAGTTGGAGGTTGCTATGAGCTGTGATGCCACGGCACTCTACCCAGGGGGATAGCTTGAGGCTCCGTCTCAA
>CAUYQV010143028.1:0-10608 GCA_963574575.1 Galagoides demidoff
TTTTGAGACGGAGCCTCAAGCTATCCCCATGGGTAAAGTGCCATGGCATCACAGCTCACAGCAACCTCCAACTCCTGGGCTCAAGCGAGTCTCCTGCCTCAGCCTCCCAAGTAGCTGGGACTACAGGTGCCCGCCACAACGCCCGGCCATTTTTTTGGTTGTAGCCATCATTGTTGTTTGGCAGGCCCGGCTGGGGGCTGGGGATTCGAACCCGCCACCTTAGTTATATGTGGCTGGCGCCTTAGCTGCTTGAGCCACAGGCGCGGAGCCTTATTTCTCTTTTCTGAATGAAACTTTGAACTCCTTCATCAACATCTCTCCTTTCCCCATTCACTTGCCTCCCCCAACCTCTGGTAACTGCCATTCTAATCTCTGGTTCTGATACTTGCTCGATTTTGGGGGTGGGAGTGGGGCAAAACAATCCACGGGGATTTTGATCACTCAAGCTTTGTACACTAAGATTCTGACAATTCTCCAATTACAGTTCAGATTTTTCCTACTACAGTACTTGCTTGTTCCATGGCATGTTTCTGCTCATGGGTTTCTGCTCCAGTAAATGTTAGGCTCTGTGTTCATTAGATGTCTCCTCAATTTTGAGAGCAGGGGTTTGAACTGTTACCTTAATTCTCTGACTGATCTCGAAGAGCTTACCATGGCTATTTCAGTTTGTTTAGCTTGTTACACATTGCTATGATTGAGTGATGAAATCCAAGATTCTTCTGTCAGAAGCAAAAACTGAAAGTCATGTGAGAGACATTTTATTGCTAACTCAATCTCTTTACTTGTTTGGGGTCTAGTTAGAGGTTTTATTTCTGAGTCAGTTTTAGTAACTTGCACCTTTCTAGATATTTGTCCATTTAATTTAGGATCTAATTTCTTAATCAATTTTTCAAAGTATTCTCATACCTTCTTTTATTTCTGTAGAGTTAGTAGTAATTTCCTCCCCTCTTTCATTCCTCACTTTAGTAACTTGAGTCTTCTTCCTTTTTTCTTGTTCAGTCTAGCTAAAAGTTTGTCAGTTTTGATGATCTTTCAAGTCATCCTGCGATTTTTCTGATTTTCTCCATTGTTTTACAATGATCTATTTACCCCTCTAATGTTTATTCCATAGTATTTTCTTCCTTCTGTTCACTTTGGGTTTGGTTTGCTCTCTTTTCTAGTGCATTCAACAATACTAAAGTTATTGATTTGAGACATTTATTCTTTTTCAACACATATTTGCAGCCATAAATTTCCCTCTATGCACTTTTATAGTGTCATCTGAAAAGGATATGGTATGTTGTTGTTGGATTTGACTTAGCTCCAAGATTATTCTAATTTCTCTAGTAATTTCTTCTTAGACTCATTGGTTATCTAAGTGTGTGGTGTTTGATATACACATATTTATAAATTTTCCAAAATTTCTTCTGATTTCATGTATAATAAATACTATTGTTGTTAAATAGTAACAGTTATTTTCATTGATTTAAATTCTTTTAGATGTATGGGGTCATATAGTTTGATATATAGTCTCTGTTAGTCAATTTTCCATGTGACTTGAGAAAAATGTATATTCTGTTGTTTTTGAACAGAGTGCTTTGTAAATATCTGTTAGATGTAGTTGAGTTCATAATGTGTTATTCAAGTCTTCTATTTCTTTGTTTATTTTCTGTTTGCTAACTACTATTCATTATTGAATGTGGGATATTGAAATCTCTAAATATTATCATTAATTTTCTTATTTCTTGCTTCAACCAATTTAATTTTATATCATGTATTTTTGGGGAATTATCATTCAATATACATACATTTATATATGTTATGATTACTTTATTATTATTAGTGCCATTCTTTGGTTCCAGCAATGATTTTGTTCTAAAATCTATTTTTTTTTTTTTGAGACAGTCTTACTCTGATGCCTTGAGTAGATATGCTGTGGCATCAGAGCTCATAGCAACCTCAAACTCTTGGGCTCAAGAGATCCTTTTGCCTCAATTTTTCTATTTTTATTAGAGGCAGGGTGTTGCTCTTGCTCAGGATGGTCTTCAGTCTTGTTAGTTATTATTAGTTGTTGAGGTTTTCTATTTCTCTAATAATGGTAGGTTTCATATGTCTAGAAATTTATTTTTTACCCTAGGGTTTCCAAGTTTTGGTATATAGTTCTTCATAAGGAATTATAATGACTCTTTTTATATATTTATTTTTTTTTATTTTTTGAGACAGAGTCTCAAGCTGTCACCGTATGTAGAGTGCTGTAGCATCATAGCTCACAGCAACCTCAAACTCTTGGCTCTAGTGATCCTCTTACTTCAAATTTTCTATTTTCGGTAGAGACGAGGTCTCACTTTTGCTCAGGCTAGTCTCAAATTCCTGAGCTCAAGCATCCCCCTCAGACTCCCAGAGTGCTGGGATTACAGGCGTGAGCCACCACACCCAGACCGATTATTTTTAATTCTGAGATCACAGTTGTTATGCCTCCCTTTTTGTTTCTGATTTTTTGTTTGTTTGTTTGTTTTAGGGTTTCTATCTTTTTTTCTTAGTCTGGTCAAAATCTGTTGATTTTGTTTATCTTTTCAAAAAAATTAACCTTTCATTTTGTTGATTTTCTGTGTGCTTGGTGCCAGGCAGGATGAGGGGAGGGGTGTTCTGTATGTGGAGGTTTGATTCTCCTACTATCTACTTGGAGTCTTTCTGCTTCCCTGTTGCCCCAGAAAATGTCTCATCCTCATATTTGAGCTTTGAGTTGTTGCTGTTAATAATCTTGACACTGTTATTTGTTATTGGGTCTTTTGGGGAGGGAGAATGAAGCCAAATTGCTTCTATGCCATTGTTTTGAAATTTGAAATCCTTTAATAACCTAGGCATTTTTTTAAAATCCATTTTTAAATATCTTGGACAATGATAATTTTATGGTAGTAGTTTGTCCAGTTTATTTATTGTATTTACTGACAAGGAGATACTGTTTATGTTTTCTTGTTGTGTCTTTATTAGGTTTTTAAAGTTTTCCTTCCCTGGAAATTAGTTAATAATTAAAATAACATATTTCAGATAAATACTAACACATTTTTGGTCTACAAAAACTTTCCTCAATTTCTTTCTCCCTCCTTTTTTGTTATAGTCATTACAAAGATTACATTTTAATATATTATGAGTCTATCAACATTCTTTCTTAGAGGAAAAACTCTGTGACATCCAGGTTGGAGTACAGTGGCTAGATCATATCTCACTATAGCCTCCAGCACCTGGGCTGAAGTGACCCTCCCACCTCAGTACATTTCCAAGTAGCTAGGACTACACATGCATGCTAACTTGTCTGGCTAAATTTTTAAAGTTATTTTTGAAGAGACACGGTCTTGCTCAGTTATCTAGCTTGATTTTAAACTTCTGGCCTTAAGAGATCTTCCTCCCTTAACTTCAAAATGTCCTAGCATTACATATATGAGCCACATTGCCCAGCCAACACTTTTGTACATATAGTTATTATTTTATGTGAGTTTCTTATTTTATTATTATTTATTCATACATAGATCATGAATACGTTTATGCCATTATGGGATTCAGTGTGTTGATTATTTATACAAATTAGGGTGCTTACACTACTAATTAACATAGTCTTCATCTTATTTACCCAATTATAGCATTAAAATATTTGTGTTCTTCACCTGATAGATCCAACTCGTACTTGCAATATGCTGCATAGGTGTGGTCGCCCTATTAATCCTCCCTCTATTCACCCATCCAGCTCCCTTTCTGTCCTCCTCCCCTTCCCTTCTTCATCCTGGGCTGTAGTTGTGATTTATCTCTCATATGAAAGTGTGAGTGATTATAAATTGGTTTCATAGTAGTACTGAGTACATTGGATATTTTTTTTCCATTCCTGAGATACTTTACTATGAAGAATATTTTCCAGCTCCATCCATGTAAATATAAAAGAGATAAAGTCTCCATTTTTTAATGCTGCATAGTATTCCATGGTATACATATACCATAATTTATTAGTCCACTCACGGGTCAGTGGGCACTTGGGCTACTTCCATGACTTGGCAATTATGAATTGAGCTGCAATGAACAATCTGATGCAATCTGTTGCCAAATGATTTTTGGTTTTTTGGGTTTTTTGATATACACCTAGAAGAGGAATTGCAGGATCAAATGGCAGGTCTACATTTAGATCCCTGAGTGTTCTCCAAACTTCCTTCCAAAAGGAACATACTAGCTTACATTCTCACCAGCAGTGCATAAGTGTTCACTTTTATCCACATCCATGCCAACATCCGTAGTTTGGGATTCTTTTGAGTTTGATAAGTGACAACACGTGTTAAAATCAAAAATACAGTCCAAACATGGTGGCTCATTCCTATAATCCTAGCACTTTGGGAGCCCCAAGGTCTAAGGATCAGTTGAGGTTAGGAGTTCAAGACTAGCTTAAGCAAAGTGAGACCCTGTCTCTACTAAAAATAGAAAATTAGCCAGGTTTGGTGGTGTATTTATATAGTTCCAACTACTCAGGAGGCTGAGGCAGGAAGATTGCTTGAGCCCAGGAGTTTCAGGTTGCGGTGAACTAGGCTGAGGACATGTCAACCCAGATGACAGAGTAAAACTCTGCATCAAATAATAATAATAATAATAATAATAAAGGCAGATACACACATTGTCTGTTATGTTTAACTATCTGATAGGCAGATCAGTTGTAAAAATTTAGTTTTTGTTTTTCTGTGACTTAATGTTTCTTTTTTGGCTAAAATGTCTTTGGAAAATGTAATGTTAATATTTAAGTACAAAATATAGACTATTTTTCAGAATAGGTTAAGAGTTACAGAAAATTTAAAAGGTTAATGCAGAATTCCCATATGAAACCTTTCCCATTTTTCCCTATTATTAATATTTTACATTAGTATGTTACAATTTTTCCAATAAGTAACCAGTATTGAAACATTATCATCGACTAAATTCCTTAGTTATTCAAATGTTCTTAGTTTATAACTAGGGTTTTTTTGTACTCCAAGATTCCATTAGTGATACCACCTTATACTTACTTGTCCTGTCTCCTTCGGACCCTCTTGTCTCTGATAATGTCTAAGAACATATTTCTTTTAACACCCTGTACAGTATTGACAGTCAGGTATTTTGTTGTTGTTTTTGTTTTTGTTTGTTTTTGAGACAGAGTCTTACTCTGTGGCCCTGAAGTTGACTGTTGTGGGGTCAGCATAGAGCACAGCAACCTCAAACTCATGGCCTCAAGCGATCCTCATGCCTCAGCATCCCAAGTAGATGAGACTACAGGCACCAGCCACAATTCCAAGCTTTTTTTTTTTTCAATTTTAGCAGAGATAGGGTCTCATTTTTTCTCAGGCTGGTCTAAAACTCTTGAGTTCAAGTAACCCACACAACTTGGCCTCCCAGATTACATGAGTGAGCCCCTGCACCTGACTGAGTCAAGTATTGTGTGTGTATGATTATCTCTATTGGAATTTGTTTGATTTCTTTCATTAAACTGGTGTTATAGTTTCTGGGCGAAAAGACTACAGAATGATAATGTCTTTTTATAATATCATTTCATATCACATCATAACAAGTGATATCATCACATTCTATAGTTCCAACCTTATTCCTCCCTGTTAATATTGATCTTGGTCTCTTAACTGAGATAGTGTTTGTCAGATTTTTCTATTTAGAAAGGAAATTACTATATCAAATCCACACATAAAAGATTCCCTCTCCTCATGACAGAGTATCTATATGAATTATTTGAAATTTTTCTGCAGGGAAGATCTCCCCATTTATTTATTCAATCAATTATTTATATAAATATGAATTAAGAAATAGTTATTTTTGCTTTCAATTATACTCTAATATTACATCATTTATTTTGTTTTGAAATTGTTCTATCTTTGGTCATTGGGCACTCTTTTAGTCACTTCAGAGTCCCTTGGGCATATACCCATCAATTTAAATCTTAGGGTGGTTTGCTTGTTTGTTTTGAACCCTGTCTTACTTTATGACACTAAAATGCGCTCTAGGTTTTCTTGTCTTATTTTGGTTTGGTTTGTTCTCTTTCATGCTCCAAGCAGCGCATATTAGAAGCTGGCATTACAAATAAAGATCTAGTTGCTTGGAGTGCTCTGTGGTAATGAGGTAATTTATCCTTTTTTAAAAAATAAACCATTCTTCTTATAGGAGCTTTAGATTCCTAGCAAAATTGAGTGTAAAGCACAGAGGGTTTCCACTCACATCCTTCTCTCTCACAAGTACAACCTCCCTCACTATCAACCTCTCAGTGTCTTATAAACGAGTGATCCCTTTACTACAATTGATGAGCCTATATTGACACATAGTCATTCCCAAACCATAGTTTACATCAGGAATCACCCTTGGTGTTGTACATTTTATAGGTTTGGACAAATGTTTAATGACATGTATCTCCCATTTAGTATCATACACAGTAATTTCACTTTTCCCTGGATACTGTGTGCTCTTTTTAATCCTTCCTTGCTTTCCCCAGATCCTCATGAAACACTGAAATTTTTCCAAACTTTATAGTTTTGCTTCTCCAGAATGTCATATAGATAAAATATCACATTATATGCTCTTTTCAAATTTTCTTCTTTTACTTAATTATGTACATTTTAGACTCCTCTATTTTTGTGACGTCATAGCATTAACTAACATTCCATTGTGTGTATGTACCACAGTTTATTTGTCCATTAACCTATTGAAGGGTATCTTGGTTGTTTCCAAGTTTAAACAATTATAAAAAATGTTGCTATAAACATCTGTGTGGACATAAGTTTTTAAGGTCTTTGTTTAATACCAAAGAGTTAATTTCTGGATAATGGGAAATAGTATGTTCAGTTTGTAAGAAACTGCTAAACTCTCATCCAAAATGGCTGCAATATTTTGCATTTCTTCCAGCTAATGAACAAGAATTCCTATTGCTCTACATTCTCACAACATTTGGTGTTTTCAGTGATTTGGATTTTGGACATTCAAATAGGTGTATGGTGGTATTTTAATTTGCAATTCCCTAATAAATTATGTTGAGCATCTTTTTGTATGTTTTTTGCTATTTGTGTATCTTATTTGGTTTCAATTTCTTAGTATGCTCTAAAATTTTAAGGGAGTGATGTGTTAACAAAATTAAAGTATCAATAAAGGATAGTAATTATAAAAAAGAACCAAACAGAATTTTTGAAGCAAAAGAATACAAAAATTTAATTGAAAAATAATAATGGGGTTTCAAAAGCACACTTGAACTAGCAGCCAAAGAGTTAGTAAACTCAAATGCAGACCATTTGAAATTATCAAGTTAGAGGAATGAAAAGGAAAGAATTAAAAAGATAAAGAAATTATAAGTGACACCTGCCACAATCAAGCAAACAAATAAGCACATCGTGGGAATCTGTGAAGAAGAGAGAGAGAGAGGTGAGACAGATTATTTGAAGAAATAATGATTAAAACATTCCCACATCTGAGGAAAGAAATTGATGGCCAAGTTCTACCTCAAAAATAAACAAGAAAATAAATGATCTTCCTACATAAACAAAATCTGAGAGGGTTCATTACCACCAGATTTTCCTTAAGAGAATGGTTAAAAGGAGTCCTTTCAGTTAAAATAAAAAGATGCTAGATAGTCACACAAGTGTATATGAAAATATAAAGCGATCTAGTAAAGTCAAATCTTAGACAAATGCAGAACACTATAATTTTGTAATGGTGGGAGGCAAATCACTTTTAGTTAATTGTAGAATAAAGTTTATCTAGTTTAAGAGATAAACTAGGCATAGTATCTCATGCCTATAATCCAGGCATTTTGGAAGACTGAACCAAAAGAAAAACTTGAGGATAGAAGTTTGAGACTAGCCTACCCACACAATCCCATCTCTACCAAAAAAAAAAAAAATATATATATATACATATATATATATATGATGATATGGGCCTGTAATCCTATTTATTTGAGAAGTTAGGGCAAGAAGGTCATTTGAGCATAAGATTTCAAGATTACAGTGAGCTATGATTGAACCCCTACACTCCACACTTCAGCCTAAGCAACAGAATGAGGCCCTGTATTAAAAAAATAAAGAAGAAGAAAATAATTTAAGGATAAGGGGATGAAATCACTATGCTAGTGAATATAAAATATGGAAAAACTATAATTTTTGACATTGATAAAATAATGTCCAAGGGAGATGAAAAGGGATAGTGATTTTTATGAGACTGAAGTTAAACTGTTACCAGTTTAAGTAAGAGATTGTTACAACTTGCTTATTTTGTAGAACATAGCCCCAAGAAAAAAAATGAAGCAAAGCCCGTTACTGCAAAATCAATAAAACACAAATGTAAGAAGAAAAAAAGAGAAATAAAATCACTAATTTAAACAGAAAAAAATCAACAAAATGATAAATAGCCTTTCTCCATTAGTAATACCCTTAAATGTAAATGGATTAAATTCCCTACAAAAATGAATAAAGTAAAAAATAGATAAAAAACAGAATCCAATGATATATACATTCTATAAAAAAACTCCCTACACCTTTAAAGACACATACACATTAAAGTGAGAGGAGAAAAACAGACATTCTAGGCAAAAGGTAAAAAATTTGATTAAGAGAGGCTCTACTAATACCAAAAAAATGTACTTTAAAACTCTGTCACAAGAGACAAAGTTTATATTATATTAATAAAAGGTAAATTTATAAAGAAGACATAACAATTATAAATATGTTTGCAAATCGTAACAGAATACTCAATTATAAACATTGTCAGCATCAAAGGGAGCAGCAGGTATTAGCATAATGACAGTAGGGGACTTCAGTAATGGATAGTTCAAGGAAGCAGAGAAGATCAATAAGAAAACAGAGAACTTGAACAATAGTATAGACCATTTTGACATAAGACACATACTGAATCCTTAAGCCAACAATGGCAGAATACAGAATATTCTCAGGTACACACAGAACATTCTCTAGAATGTTATGATGGATGATAAAACAAGCATTAGTGAATTGAAGTATATTGAAATTATACCACTACCTTCTGATCTCAATGTAATAAAATTAGAAGTCAATGTCAAAGGAAAACTGAAAAATTTTAAAAATATGTCAGAAATAATCCGGAATAATTAATGGATCCAGGAGGAAATCATAAGAGGAATTAGAATTTATCTTCAGACAAATAAAAATGAAAATACAACATACAAAATCTATAAGATATTGCAAAACAGTAGTAAGAGAAGCAGTTTTAGTGGTAAATGTCCAGATTAAAAAAGATTTCAAGATGGTAATCTAACTTTACAGCTCAAGATACTAGAAACAAAAACAAACCAAACCCAAATTTAGCATGATGAAGGAAATATTAAAGGTTACAATAGAAATAAACAAATAAAGAACACAAAGACAGAAAAAAAATTCCAGAAGTTAATTGTAGAAAAAAATTTTACCACTATTAACAAATTCTTAGCTACACCAATTATGTAAAAAGAGAAAAGACTCAATTAACCAAAATCAGAAACAAGAGATATTACAACTGGTGCCTTAGAAATAATAATGACTTATGGAGAACTACTATGAACAAGCACACACCAAGAAACTGGGTAAACTCAAGAAAATGTAGAAATATCTAGAAATGTATGAACCACCAAGACTGAATTATGAAAATTAAAGAAAAAACCATACCTTTAACTAGTAGGGGAATGAAACAGCAATCAAACCTCTTAACAAAGAAAATGCCAGGACTAGACAGCTGCACTGAAGAATTATGCTACATGTTTGAAGAACAATTAGCACCTATTCTCAAACTCTTCTAAAAAACTTAAAAGGTAGGAATACTTACAAACTCATTTTATGAGGCAATGTTACTTTAATCCCCAAGTCAAACAAAAATATTAGAAGAAAAGAAAACTGGACAACAGTACCTCTGAAGTATATTGATGTGTAAACACTCTCTAAAATGCTAGCAAATAAAATTCAACAACACCTTGAAAAGATTATACACCATGACCATATGGAATTTATTTTAGAATGAAAGGATTGTTTCAACATATAAAGATCAATCGATATACTATATCACATTAATGAAGAACAAAACCACATCATCACCTCGATTGCAGAAAAGAAATGAAAATAAAATTCAGCATGTATTCACTATGAAAATACTCAAAAAAGCAGAAAGAGAGGTGAATTACAGGAATTACAGATCCATGCGCATGATATGTTTTTCCATTTGTTTATACCCTCTGTGATTTCTTTCCTCAGTTTTTTATAGTTTTCCTCACAGAGGTCTTTCAGCTCCTTGGTTAAATATATTCCAAATTATTTTATTTTCTTTGTAGCTATAATGAATGGTATTGAGTCTTTTTTTTTTTTTTACATAGTAGTAGTATGGATGGATGACTTATTTTTTTTTATTGAATCATAGCAGTGTACATTAAAACTTTCATGGGGTACATTGTTATTTTTATATATAATTTGAAATATTTTCATCAAACTGATTAACATAGCCTTCATGTCATTTTCTTAGTTATTGTGTTAAGATATTTATATTCTTTATTTAGAAAGATTCACATGTACCCTTATAAGTGCACCATAGGCATGACCCCACTAATCACCCTTCCTCCACCCATCCTCCCCC
>CAUYQV010143029.1:0-26696 GCA_963574575.1 Galagoides demidoff
ATATTCTCTTAAAAGAATGGCTACTTAAACCACATGAAAGACCATTCACGAGTATGCCCTAAATAAGTGACAAAACTACTTTGAAGCCATTTTGGCAATTCACACCAAATTGTATTCTTAGGCTTAGAGAGAGGAGAGAAAAGGCATACACAGAAAAAAAAAAAAAAAGGAATAGAAGCTAAAACTTTCTAATTTTTAAAATGTATTGGTTCACTTAACTAACAATATTTATGTAAGACTGAAGAAGCAAAGCCGATTAATATCCTATGCATGTTCTAAGTAACCTGCAGCCTAATGCAAGGCACCAATCTGCATTCAAACAATTGCACAGCAATGACACAGGTGCTGGAGTAGAGTGCGAAAATGGATACAAAGTGCTATGGGAAGAGATGGGAGAGAGTGACAAGCTGTATTGCTTTTTCTTCTTTGATGAGTGTCATTGGTTAATAATGCAATGAACAGAAGCAGCTTTACGGTACAATTCTGGTCAGGATGTGGAATATGCTGTGAATAGTGTTCCTTGCAGTTAGGCAGCACGGCAGCCTTAAAAAGGAAAACATGGCCTTGGGAAAAAGACCTCCAAGTGGTGGTTTTGACTCTCCCACTTCCTAGTTCTATCGATTGGTAATGATTTTGCTTGCAAATCTTACATTTATGACTTATGAAATAAAGACATCATTATTTTAAATTACAAAACACTGAAAATAGATGCTTAGCCCATTCTGGCTACCATATAAAATGCTATAAACTGGGTGGCTTGTAAACAACATAAATTTATGGGCCATGCCTGTGGCTCAAAGGAGTAGTGCACCAGCCCCATATACCGGGGGTGGTGGGTTCAAAACTGGCCCAGGCCAAAAACTGCAAAAAAACAAAAACAAAACCATAAATTTATTGCTCACAGTCCAGGAAACTGGAAAGTCCAAGATCAAGGCAAGGCAGATTTGCTGCCTGTGAGGACCTATTTGTGGTTTCAGATGTCTCCTTCCAGCCATGTCCTTGCACAGTGGAAGGGGCAACCAAGCCTCTTGACCTCTCTCATAAGGGAATCAACCTCGTATATGAGGGGTCTGACACCAGGACCTGATCGCCTCCCCAAGGCCTCACCTCTTAATACCATCACACGGGAATTAGATTTCATGTGAATTTGGTGGCCATGGTGAGATCATTTAGACAGCAACAATAGAAATTTTCTATTTCTTCATGAAAAGTCTATCACCAGCACTCTGATTCTTTGGGTTTGGGTGGTCTGCTATTAAAAGCCTATGAAGATGAGGGAGATACCATAATACAGACAGCTTAGGCAGAGAATCGGCAAGTGTGAAGTGCTCAGGCTGCTTTTCAGGATAGAAACGAACACAGACTTCTGTAATATCTTCCTACAAACCATCTTCTCAAATGTAATTTACCAAATAGCCTTTCCCTGTCCTCTGCTTGTATAAAAAACAATGACCCCCTCCCCCCTTGCCCTACCTAGCCCCCTGGTCTTTCTTTAGTTTCTAACCTATCACTTTTGCTCTCTGATAAATCTTGATTTTTAATTTGTCAGTATCCCTTTATGAGAAAATAAACTTCTTGGAGGGCACTGTGTTAGAATGTAAGCTCCTGGAACAACTGGGACTGAGTCTTTTTTGTTACCTGTTGTGTACCCTGTGCCCAGACTACTCTCCCTGCTAGTAGAGACTCAGTAAATATTCGCTGAATGAATGAGGGGAGGAGGGCTAGTATCTGAACACGGCTGCCCCTCCGTGCGGTTCTGCTGAACCGAAGCAGGTCTTTTCAGCTCCTGTGATCTGAATCTCTACCACAGTGATGTAATGGAATCCGGGAAAAACTGCCGCCCTTGCGCGTCCTCTTATCTAGCTTTTTAGATTTCCTCTGCTTCTTCTCACAATATTTTACGTTGGGAAATTAGTTTTTCAGAATACAGCGCAACATCGGAAAACACTCACTGTTGCTTTAGGGGGGAGTTGCGGTCTTTGACTACATGCAGGAACACCGGGGTAGTCCCACAAAAATCAACAATTCCAAAGAAAAGGAATAGCCCCTCATTTTCCTGGTTTGCACAAAAGGATTGCTTGAGCCAGGAGCTACTCAGTTGGAGAGGAATCTCAGATTTTTTTTTACCTTTTTTCAGGCATGAAGCAAAGCGTGCGTATCAACTACGTTTCTCAATTAACAGAGAATCTGCTCTTGTTCTAACAAAAATTTGACAGTTATAACTTTCAGTATGTGCTCATTATTTCATCACTTATTTTTTAGTCTTCTTTTTGTTAATTGTTCTTCAAGTATATTCTACAACAAAATGCAATAAATCAGATATGTTTTCTGGAAAATATGTTTTACTATGTGATAGTCCATTAATCAGATGATTTTCTTAACTCTAAAGTCAGAAATTATTATGTACAGGTTAGTAAACATCTGTTTGTGACATTATAGAAAAATTCCTACATCTAATTTCTAAATTGAATTAGGTGCGATTTAAATTTATTGTAACTTTTATATGCTCTTGACAGTAAATATGTCTTAAGTTGATTCAGAGAAAACATATCCTAGAAACGTAAAAACATTTCCTTACATTTACTTCTGGCTTTAGCACTCATAAATAGCAGAATTGTGATTTTATCAGGCAAGGCAACGTGCCCAGCTTAAAAACTACAACACTCTGCCTCTAATCTAAGATCTTTTCTCTTAGTCCTCGATGAAAGAGCTAACTTGTGACTAAATAAGAGCAAAATAAGAATGCAAGAGTAGACAGTAGAGAAGGTTCATGAGGGAGTTGTGGAATTTCTGTACCGACCCTGCCTTATTGACTTCTGGTACCATCTTCTGAAATAATGGCCAAGTCTTTATTTGCTTAAGCCACTGTTGTGTGTGAAAGTTCTGTCACTTACAGCCAGTAACAGTTCAAGCTTTTTACACTATTTATATCCCTTGCTCTCATTAAAAATGTTGAAAAGCTGGGGCAGTGCCTGTGGCTCAAAGGAGTAGGGGACAACCCATATATCAGAGGTGGTGGGTTCAAACCCAGCCCCAGCCAAAAAAAAAAAAAAATGCAAAAAAAAAAATGTTGAAGAGCTATTAATAATAGTAAGGATTAATTACTAGGCCAAATTTGAAAAGGAAGCAAGAACTAGGAAAGATAATTGAGCACAGAAGCTACTTTTGATTTCAGGCATTTATTGGTACTGGAAATTAAGAACCTATATGTTCATAGCTATAGGATGACAAAGACAAGAGCCCAGTGCTGTCACTAAGGAGGTCTTGCCTCCCAATAACCTAGGACCCGAGTAAGATGCATCCTCAAGGTAAAGATGAACCAGAAATAGAACAGCTCATGCGTGGAATTGGAACTGTTTTTCAAATTGGCTGATTAGGAAACCTCAATTGATTTCTGGTTTAGGAGATTTCAGGCTGATGGAATCAGTGTCAATGATACAGCCACTAGTCACCTATTAGAAGCAACGGAGAACCCAGTATGTCAAAATCACCTTAAATGTAAACCTATAAAATTTTAAAAACAATTTTTCAGTATGGTGACAAATACATTAAAAGCAATCAGGCCTATTAATGTCCAGGGTGAGAAGCTAGACAAGGGAGAACAATAAAGAGATCCACAGGATTTCAAATAATGGAGTTATCAGAGGGAAATCATAAAATATCTATATTTTCAATATTTAGATAATAAAAAGATGGAAAAAAGATTAAACTGAAGAGCTATAAATTTCCATTCTCATACAATACAAAGAAAACTATAGATAAATCGTGAAAATTAATAACAGACTTGAGTTTCTGGATACAAAATCAATCAACAGATATATTTCTAACTAATGGTAACAAATTAAAAAGAATACCATATACACCAACAATACCAAATATCTCAGATAAATTTTAAAAGAGATGGAAAAAAACCTCGGCAAAAAACTCTACAAAGTGGGGCAGTGCCTATGGCTCAAAGGAGTAGGGCCCTGGGCCCATATGCTAGAGGTGGCAGGTTCAAACCCAGCCCCAGCCAAAAACTGAAGAAAAAAAAAAACTCTACAAAGCTATTTTTTAAATGTTAAAGCAGACATTAATATATTGGAAGACATCCTTTGACCATGGATGGGAAAACTCAATATTGCATAGGGGTCAATTCTCCACAGATTGATCTATGGATTCAACTTTCAATTTAAAACTCCATATTTTTTTTTTGTGAAACTTGACATATGTATTCCAAAATTTACAAGAAAAATTAAAGATCCAGAAGAAGAACGTGGAAGAAATTATTCTACCTTATATCAAGATTTATTATCACGTGGTAACAATGCCATTAGTCCTTGAAGAGATGAAACAGATAAATGGAATTCTCAGGATGAGACACAGGCATGTGTGTATGGAAATTTGTTGTATGTGAAAGGTATTATAGCCAAGCAAAAGGGAAACTTGTATATTTATATATATTTATGTGTAATATATAAACTTTTACATTTATGTATATATATTTATAATCTTATAAGAGTTGAGTATTTGGGGGAGAAAAAATATTCTATCTTACTCCTTTAAAAAAAAAATTTCAGGAGTACTACAGAACTATATGGTAGAGATTTGGGTAAATCATTAACAGAAAATCTACTTCTGAATCTGGACCCACACCTCTCACCACTTACAAAAGTTAACTCATGCTGGATAAAAGATTTAAATCTAAGGCACAAAAAGATAAAAACTGTAGAAGAAAGAGTGGAGAAAACTCTTCACAATATTGGCCCTGGGAAAAATAAAATGAAGAAGACCTACTGGCAATTGCAGCAACACCAAACATGAATAAATGGGACCTGATCAAGTTAAAAAGCTGCTGCATAGCTAAGGACAAAACCACAATGCACATAGACAACTTTCAAAATGGGAGAAGATATTTGCAGCTTATGACTCTAATGAGGGGCTAATAACCAGAATCTACAAAGAACTCAAGCAAATCAACAAAAGAAGAGCAAACAATCACGTTAATCACTGAGCAAAAGACATGAACCAAACTTTTTCCCAAGAGGACAGATGAATGGCCAACAAACATGAAAAAATGCTCATCATCCCTAATTATCAAAGAAATCAAAACCACTTTGAGATATCACTTAACCGAAGTGAGAGTAGCCCACATCACAAAGAACCAAAGCTGCAGATGCTGGTGTGGGTGCAGAGAGAAGGGAACACTCATGCATTCATTGTTGGTGGGATTGCACACTAATATAGCCATTTTGGAATGAAATATGGAGAATACTTAAGGAGCTAAAAGTAGACTTTCCATCTGATCCCATTAATAAGTATCTATCCAAAGGAAAAAAATTATTTTTTCATAAGGACATTTATGGTAGAATGTTTATAGCAGGTCACTTCACAATCCCCAAGATGTCAAAACAATCTAAGTGCCCATCAACCCACGAATGTATTAATAAACTGTGGTATACATACATCATGAAATACCATTCAGCCATAGAAAAAGATGAAGACTTTGTATCTTTTATATATACCTAGATGGACTTGGAGAACCTTCTCCTAAGTAAAGTTATCTCAAGAATGGAAAACCAAGCATCCCATGTACTCAATACTATGTTGAAACTAGTAGATTAGGAACTATAGGCCCACATGGCAGAAAAACACAAATAAATTCAAGAAAAGGAGAAGTAAAGGGGGAAGAGAGTTCAGTAAGTTCCCACCTAATGGGTACAATGTAGGGGTGTATGGCACACCTCCTGGGTAAAGGACTCAACTGCAACTTGGACCTTACATTACAAACACAAGCAATGTAACCTAATCGTATGTACTCTCCTATGACTACAAAATCTAAAAAGAAAATTAAAAAAAACAAAGACTATCTTCTTGATTTCAAATCTAAAAAAACTTTCTTTTAAACCAGAAAAAAAGCCACAACTATAAAGAAAAAAGTTAATGAATGGATTCAAGATTTAAAACTTTATAGTGTCATTCAGAGATATCATAAAAAAATAAAAAGTGAAAACCTATATTTGCGAGACACTACTGGCAAAGCAAATATAACCGGAATAGTTTTTTAAAAAAGAAAAGAAAACTACAAATGAAGACAGAAAAAAATGAAAAACCTCTCTAGAAAAAAACAGGCAAAAGATCTGAGCAAGCACACAAGACAGGCTACCCCAGTGGTCCATAGAAATATGAAGAGTTAATCAGCCTCATCAGATGTTTAGCAAAATTGAAATGAGTTACCACAAATCACCGCACATGTTCATTAGAGTTAAATAGTCTGACAAAACAAAGAATGTGGCCCAATAAGAATCCTCATACATTGCTGGGAGGTGCCTGTGGCTCAGTGGGCAGGACGCCGGCCCCATATACCAAGAGTGGCAGGTTCAAACCCAGCCCCGGCCAAACTGCAACAAAAAAATAGCTGGACGTTGTGGTGGGCGCCTGTAGTCCCAGCTACTTGGGAGGCTGAGGCAAGGGAATCACCTAAGCCCAGGAGTTGGAGGTTGCTGTGAGCTGTGTGATGCCACAGCACTCTACGGAGGGTGATAAAGTGAAACTATGTCTACCAAAAAAAAAAAAAAAGAATTCTCATACATTGCTGTTGCTACCACTGTAGAAAACAGTTTGACAATATGTAGTAAAATTAAAATATTCATCCTCTATGACCAATACTTCCATGCCCAGCTATACACTCTAGAGATATTTGTGCACATGGGCACCAGGAGACAGGTGTGGGGGAATATTGTTTGAAGTATTGTTTATAATTCCCAGCAACAGGAACAAACACAAATGCCCATGATCTCTAGAATGCATAAGTCATTGTAATATTTCTACACACTAAAATATTATTAAGCAATAAAAAGGAACTGCATTTACATATCATACATAAACGAATCTTAAATTCATGTCAAGTGAAAGAATCAAGACTCTGAAGGAGGGGCACCTGGAGGCTTTCTGGGTTCCCAGCCAACATCTATTTCTTGGCCTGATAACTATTCTGGAGTTCATTTTATTGTAATTCTAAACCATATATTTGTCTTCTGTGTTTTCAAATATGGGAGCTTATAGTTCTCAGTTTTAAAAGTAAAATAAAAATGTAAGGAAAAGCTTAAATTTATCTTTGTAGACACATTATTCTTAAATATGTGGGGATCAGTGATGGCAAATATATCAGTATGCAAAAGTTACCCAATAGGCCAGGGGGCTCACTCACTGTGGAACCACTTCCTAGAATTTCCACATACATGAAAGTATGAAGGCAGTGCACAGATCTAAACGGCAAGTAATTAAAGTACACATGACTCATCTTATTTGTGTACAATTATAATGTATCAATTTAAAAATAAGTAGATTTTTAAAACAATACACATGATTCTATCATAAAGTGACATCTTTATGATTTTTTTTTAAATGAGGATCTTCTATGCATGTATCTCTTTAGTCATTATAAATTTATTCCCCTTTTATGAAGAATTAAAAAGTTTGACGGGTACTGCTGTACATAATGGTGCACCATTAAAATGTGATCAAGGGTGTGTGACATGCTTAAGTTTGTATTTCAATCAATTACTCTGGTAGTAGAGAGAACTAATTATATGGAGGCAAAACTGGAGGTAAGGTTAAGAGGTGGAAGGATTTTGCAGTGTTTTTGTTTAAAAATGATTAAGACATTGGTAATTGTGAGAGAAATGAGAACATACCTTAAGATATTACCAGGAGTGATGGTCAGATACAAGAGGTCAATGAGAAAAGAGTCTTGGATGGCTGGGTGAAATTAATGAAGAAATGCAGGAGCAAGAACATTGGGGGGGGGATGAATCATACACAGATATGGGGGGTGGGGATTGAAATAGTGTTCCTACCAGCGGCTGTACGTCGGTTTAAAGAGGAGGCCTTGTACGTCATTAGCATTAGGTAAAATGTGAAGTCTTGGTAACATATAGAGCAAGTCCAAAAATCATGGCGATGCCTTTGTTTTCTAAATCATACTGTTCCTTCTGTTATATCATTCCTATCTTCAAAATGAGATATGACCATTTTTTTGGGCACATTAAAACTTCTTTATTTCACAAATAGTTTTAAAGAAATCATTTTCCAAACCTAACCCTCCACACATCCTCTTCCCTAAAATTGCACTACATAAGAAAACACTTTTGTCAGAGACACATGCTGCTCTTCTTCACCTACTCGCTGACAATCAACTTTCTCTTTACAAACGACAGATACAATTTTCAGCCACCTTGACTTTTATTGTGGTATATCAGATCCCAAAATATAGCGTTGAAGATTTAATGGGTTGAATTTTGAGCAGCTGTTTTCACTTCATTAGAATGTACTTTTATGTCATTTTCCTAGTTATTGTGTTAAGACGTTTGTATACTACTTTCAGACAGATTCACTTGTACCCTTGTAAGATAAACCACAGAGATGATCCCTCCAATCACCCTCCCTCCACCTATCCACCCCTCTGATAGCTCTTTTTTTAATGCTGAATAATATTATATTATGTGAATGAACCACAGTTGATCTGTCATTTTACTGACTGGAAGGCATCTTGGTTGCTTCTGTGTTTGGTCAGTTAGGAATAAACTGCTGTAAACATCCATATGCAGGTTTTTGTGTGGACATACATTTTCTCTTTGGGAGAAAATATCAAGGATCACAGTTTAGGGATTATAAAGAGGAATTTTTGGATTTTGAGAGTTTGTTTAGCATCATAACAAACTGCCAAATTGTCTTCCAAAGAGAATATACCATTTTACATTCCTTCCAGCAATGAGAGTTCTTATTGCTCCAATCTTTGCTGATATTTGGTATCACTGTTCTGGATTAAGGTCATTCTAATAGGTGTATAGTGGCATCTTATTGTTATTTTGATTTGAATTTCCCCAATTATTTATGATTTCTTTTCATATACTTTTTGCCATCCTTTTATCTTTGGTGAGGTATCAGTTAAGGTCTTTGGTCACTTTTCAGTTGGGTTGTTTGTTTTCTTATAGTTGAGTCTTATGAGTTCTTTGTATATTTTGGATAAATCTCTTACCTGATTATTCTGCGAATATTTTTCTCCCACTCTGTGACCTATCCTCTGATTTTCCTGACACTGTTTTTTATGTGGCAGAAGTTGTTAATTTTAATGAAGTCTAGTTTATCAATTTTCCCATAGATCACGTTTTTGATGATGAAAGTCATCACCAAACCCAAGGTCACCTAGATTTCCTCCTGTTTTCTTTCACATTTTGCCTTTTGCCTTTAGGTTTGTCATCAATGTTGAGGTAATTCTTGTGAAGGGGGTGGTAAGGTCTGTGTCTAGATTTTGTTTTCATGTGGATGTCCAGTTGCCCCAGCACCGTTTATTGAAAAGCTTATCTTTTCTCCATTGTATTTCCTTTCGTTGCTTGCCTATGTTTTGAAAACTATCTGCATTACTTACTTGGGGACTTGACATTATGGAATTTAAGCTTTAATAGCTACACACCCCCCTCTACTCCCTTTCCTTTCCCTACTCATTTCTCCAGGAAAGTTTTTATTATGCTTTTGTGAAAGAAACCTTAAGGAACTCGTGCCTTTATGAGGTAACTAAAAAGTGAAACTCCCCTTTAGACCTAGCATGCACTGGAGATGGTGGCAGGCAGTCAGCACACCTGCAAGGATGGCACTGAAAACCTAGGCATCAAAACTGTAACATTCAGCACCCCACATACACACATGTTCTACTCTGTGCAAAAGACGGGAATACTGACAGGTCTGATTTTAGTGTATGAAACTACAGCGTGGTACACACCACTGGGCTTCTGAAGTAGTTACTCCACTTTGGGGCTGGGACTACTCACGTTCCCCTCACTTGCTGGCCTCCCTGCCCTGACCTGGCATCTCCAGTATCTGTCCAGCTCTTCAGCCTTCCTCATCCACACGCTGCCTCAATCTTCAGGGAGTTGGTTGGGTTTTTTTTTTTTTTTTGTAAGCTATTACTTGATTAAATACTGTTAAATTTAAAAGGCACTGAATGCCCTTATACAGAATGAGATTCTACAACACATCAGGTATAGGTGAAAAAGATTCCCAGCAGGGAATGAACTTGTAGATCATATTTGGCCCATTGATTTATTTTCACTTGTATCACTTTTTCTCTTTTCTTGTCCCTTCTTTCACTTCTTTTCTCCCCTTTTCTCACTTTCCTCCCTGTCTCTGTCTATCTCTTTCTCTCATTGAACTGACTGATAACACTTAAATGTTAGGAGACTTCTCCGCAAACTAGCCAGATCTCTGGCTTCCCTTTTGCTCTTACCACACCATGCCTCCCTTTCCTGCCCCCTCTGCCCTACACCCATCTTGCCCCAGTAAGCTTGTTTTTAGTTTCGACTTGGTTTTTGGTGGTCTCCTAGACTACAGTTTACACCATTTTAACACATGGAGATGTTTTGTGTCAGTCAGTGTGGCATTGGTATGTGATCCACACTGCCTGGAGTAGGGGAGAACGCTGAGGGGGCATGACCCTGGCCCTTGAGGGAGCTATGTTTTAGAAACGCAGCTTCAAAGAGAGTCCCTTCTTAGGCGTCCTTCAGTGGCAGGCCCAGGGCTGGGACTGCAGTGCTAGGCACTCACCTGCCGTATCTTATGTGCACACTTTTTCTTTCTTTGTACGTGGCCTTTAGGATTTTCACTGCCTGGTACGTTGCCTTTCACATGAGTGTTCAGTAAATATTTGGTGCCACATTTGCACAGGACTTTGTTCAAAGATAGTTCTGCCTATCTTCATTCTCCACAATGCTGCCACATTAGCAGCTTTATTAAAAAAAAAAGAAATGGAGTACTCAAATGACTGCTCCAGTTAGATATTTACAAAGGGCACAGATGGGGTGTTGATACAGTTTTCTGGCTTCAGATAAGGGATCTCCTACCACTTTTGCTGCTGCTGATTATTCAAGACTTGGAATGTTCACTTGCAAAGTTTTTTCCAGCTTGATCACTCATTGTCTTATACTGAAGGCTTAAATTACTACCAGTAGCTTTTGTTTTTACTTTGTCAAGCTTAATTCTCAATTATTTTGAAGTGGGTCAGGCTTCTCTAAAAGGTGTTTAGATTCAGAATGGAACACTAACCATTCAAGACTCATTCTTATAATTCTTATTTTTTACCACTAAAGTCCCAGCTTAATTCCCATGAAAATTTTAGTTTATTGAATGGAGTCTTTAAAATACAAAGAACCTAATCTTGAACTTGATTGGATGAAAGTTGGCAAAGCCTGTGCAAAACTAATTAAGAGCGACCTAATAGGGACTTGTAGGATAACTGTATGTCCTGAAGGCCAGAGACAGGCCCAGCTTATGCTGGTGGTCTTGGCCTAATTATTAACAGACCCACTCTTTCACTTCAACATGTCCTGCTTTGGACAGTAAATTATCTGGAAACCCTACCTGAAGGCATATGAAAATGGTGATTTAAATATGTAAAAACTGGTGACTTTGGCTATTAAAACCACCAATACCTATGGTCTCTTGACATTAGACAACCCATATTTTCCTTGAACCAGTTTTTCAGAACAGAAGGATAAGAAAACAATTCTCTATAATGAATTGAAACACAGAATAAATCTGAATGAGAAATTGTCCATCCACAGCAATGATTGTCTGTTGATGTGGTCAAACTGTGTATATAATGAAGGACAGTAACGTAAACAGTTAATGGGAAAGAGGACTTAATGAGAATGTTGGCTTTCCTGGGAAAGGACAAGGACGTTTGCTAATGAAGACCATGGAAGGTATTTGTTAACTGCAGATTAGATGTGGGTAGTTGATGGTTATTCCCAGCTGGGCTATAAATTCCTGGGAATAGCGTGACCTTGGTATTAGCCCCTCTCAGATTTGCCATAGAATGACACAGGGTCCTAAAACATCTCACAGTCAGGGAGATGGCTTTACTGGAGTTAAAGAGTGTAGAATAAAGATTAAAGATTTATATGATGGATAGTAGAAATTAAATGAAACCATCAGTACTGCTATATGCTTCTTAAAAAGGTATCTTTAGGAAGTTTATTTTTGTTTGCTTGTTTATTTTAAGCAAGGAATAACTTTGTGATTATTAATGGTTGTGTCTGTTGACTCTGTTGCTCAGTTGCTCAGGCATCAGCATAGCTCACAGCAACCTCAAACTCCTGGGTTCAAGTGATCCTCTCCTGCCTCAGACTCCTGCAGTATCTTTTAACTTTGTGTTTTATAATATTCTTTTACATCATGTGCCAAATTATGGATTATTCAAATACTTTATGATACTAAAATCCTCTTAAGTGCTAAATTTGGTACTATTCAAAATATTCTTTGTTAACAAAGAAAGTCATTACATATTTCTTACTTCTGGAATTATTAAAATGAAGTGTTATGAATTTATGTTTATTTTGTTTTATAGAAGGACTTGAGTTTTGTTTTTTATAGGTTGGAAATAGTTAATAGGGATGAGTTATTACTCGTAATGTCTCATTTATAGTTTTACTTGGTAAGATAACCTACTGCTGCAGCTTCAGCCATGTCAGGAGCAGGCAGGCAGAAGAACTCAGTGGTGGTTTAGAGGACATGGCTGGTTCTGACATGGTCATATAAAAGCTTTGACTCCTTCAACTTTTTCACCTTGAAGGTGTCTCTCGTACAACGCAGTCATTTTATAAATGAGAAAACTTGAGACCTGAAAAGTTCAAGTGGCTTGTTCAAGGTCTTAAAATTTATTAGTAGCAGAAAAACAATAAATGCCTCTATACAGTCTTATCTATTAACCGTTATTCTTAAAAGTGTTACATTCTAAACTTTCATCCAGAGAAATAATAGCTTTATTTCTATTACCAGAAAATTGCTAAACATTTGATTTAGTCATATGATTATATTAATACTTCTTAAGGAGCAGAGACTTCAGACCTGTTGCATCCAGGAAATTGCCTGTAGTTCAGAAGTGAAATCTCACCTGCATCCTACCTGCTTAATGGATAACCTACCTAACCCTAACCCTAACCCTAACCCTGTGGTGAGCATTGAATTAGCCATAATGTGAGGGAAAATGGGTGTTCAGCTTAATGACTAACCACTTTTCGTTGACATGCCTAAGAATAAAATGATTCTGTTTCGTGTCACTCACTATATTCCTTCTTAACATGCCTTCTTAAATACAGTCAGGCATCCTTAAGGAAAAAGGGTAGGGAATGGGAAAAAACCCAAATCACAGCAGAGACACTAAAAACTTGTCAGGGTAAAAACAAAGGTAAAGGATTCCAAAATCATACGAAGGGCAGAAATAGTGCAATGGCTGAGATCACATCCCAAAGCACTCACATCTCTTGATGTGATCTGATGGAAAATGTGACCGGAATAGAGGTAAAAGGGCATTGGAGGGCCCTCAGTAAGTAGCACTGCACCCTCAGAGCACCTACCCCCAGAGGCCTGACGAGATGGGGTCAGGGCAGAGGCGAGTTCTGGGGCTTTTCCTGGATTTTCTTCCTACCTCCATTTCAGAAATTACCTGTGAATTCTGGATTTCTCTTCTAACCCAGCCATAATATCTCACTGGCATTTTTGCTTTGACTTATACCTTATATTTCTGTTCTTAATTGTAAAGATTTCCCCTGAAAGCTAAAGAACATATTTGATTTCCCCCTCTTCATCACCATCTTACCACACTAAGGACAATGCAAAGAAAAGGGTTCCCACCTCTGTACCAGAGCCATTTATGATAAAACTTGCACAGAAATTGAGGGTACTGTTCTGACTAAAGGGGGCCATCTGAAACTGATTTGGGACCTTCTTGGCATCACCTACACTCTTAAGGTTATGGTACCCACCCTTCTCACCTGTTGCTTACACGCATGTTACCTTCTTTTAGAAAGGGAACTATTTCCTTGACATTTATTTAGATTTTTGTTAAGATCATTACATAGTGGCTTATGCCCGTAATCTTAGCACTCTGCGAGGCCGAGGCAGGCAAATTGCTCTGAGTTCACAGGTTCGAGATCAGCCTGAGCAAGAATGAGATCTCATCTTAAAAATAGCTGGGTGTTGTGGCAGACACCTATAGTCCCAGCTACTCAGGAGGCTAAGGCAAGAGAATTTCTCGAGCCCAAGAGTTTGAGGTTGCTATGAGCTGTGATACCACGAAGGTGACAAAGTAAAACTCTGTCTCAAAAAAAAAAAAAAAAAGATCATTACAAGCATGTGTTCCCTCTAATCTATTAGGTAGGTAGTTTCTTTGTCCAAAAATTGTTTATATTGTAACAATATTAGTAAGTCTGCTTAGTAAATCATTTGGGACTATGCAGGGGCCATACCGAGTCTGGGCATAAACTTAACTTTATTTATGTTTTCTTTCTTTAATTTTTAAATTTTATTCAAAATAAAATCTTGGGTGCAGGTGATCCTTCTACCTTAGCCGCCTGAGTAACTGGAACTATAGGCAACTGCCACCACACTTGGCTTATTTTTAAATTTTTCTTTATAGAGTCTGGGTCTTCCTATGTTTCCAAGGCTAGTGTTAAATTCCTGACCTAAAGCAATCCTCCCACCTCAGCCTCCCAAAGTGATAGGATTATAGGTCCAAGCCACCAGCCACATTTTTTATATATTATTATTTTTTCTTCAGGTGCATTGTTTTTCTAGAATTAATACTTTCCTCTCCTGCTATATTTACTTTTTTGTTTTGCTGTTTTGGTGTTTCAAGAGTTTTGGGTTTTGGTTATTTTCTGGGGTTTTTTTTTTTTGAGACAGTCTCGCTTAGTCACCCTGGAGTAGAGTGCAGTGGCATAGCAACTTCTAACTCTTGGGCTCAAGCGATTCTCTTGCCTCAGCCTCCTGAGTAGCTGAGACTGCAGGCACCCACCACAACGCCTGGCAATTTTTAGAGAAAAGGTCTCTCTCTTGCTCAGGCTGGTCTCAAACACCTGAGCGCAAGTAATCTGCCTGTTTCAGCCTCCCAGAGTGCTCACAGACATGAGCCACTGCACCCAGCCTATTTTCTGATTTTTTTAATAGTATTCTGTTTTTGTTTCATGGATGCAGTATCTTCTATTTGAATACATTATGGTTCTGGTTTTGTTTTTGTTGTTGAGTTTTACTTCCCTCCTTTTTTCTGTTTCTGCCAAGGCTTTTGTTTTTATTTATTTTGAGAGAAAGTCTCACTCTCTTACTCTGGATAGAGTGCTCTGACTTCATAGCTCACAGCAACCTCAAACTCTTGGTCTCAAGTGATCCTCTTGCCTCAGCCTCCCAAGTAGCTGGGGTTGGTTTTTGTTTTTATTTTTTTCCCATCTTCTCTTTGGCACCATTTTCTACCCCTTGGTGCTCCTTGGCTGTGGATCATCATTGAAGAGTAAAGCATTGAAAAGCTGAGTGGAAGCTGAGGTTTTTCAAACTGCTATCTTTGCTGTGATGATCCAACGTTTTGGTTGATATTTTTGTTGGAGGACTCTAGACATCTGTGGGACTATTTCATTGACCCAGAAAAGACTTCCTCTTTCCAGCTTGGGATGGGGAGTGGGGATACGTGTTCTGGGGAGGCAGGTGGAGTATGAGGGCTAGGGGTCCTGCTAAAGACTAAGACCTGTTTTCAGACTTGCCCCTCATCCCTGTCTAGTAGGTTTAATTTCTGGAAAAACTGAACCTCAGAGTTATGTGTTATCAGGAAATAGCCCAGAGGAGTAAGGGAAAATAACAGAATAACTATTGTAAATGATGGAAACTTCCGTTTTTGCTGGTAGTTAATCTTAATTTAGTTACAACAATTGGCAGTCTCACATGAGTTTTAGCAAAAGTCTGACCATCTAGATGGCAAAATAACTTGGAGCGTGTCTGTGAGGATGCTGGGTCTCCACCCCCTCACACCTATCTCCATCCCTTGCTCTATAGGAGTTGTGAGGAACAGTGGTCCCTGGCTGTACAGCGTAGGAGCTCCAGATCCTGCTGCTCCATTTTCCCAGTTCTCCCAGTCTTCCTGTTGTTCACACTTGGTCTTGCCTCTGCCTCTCATAGCCAGGTATCCCTCCAGGGACTCTGACAGGTGAATTGGCTTACTCTTCAGAGCAGGCTGTTAGATCTCAGTCCCCATCTTCGTAGAATTTGGGGGCTTCTTGTCTGTTGTGTCTCCTCTCTGAGTCTCCAGATCTTTATTCCTTTTAATATTTATGCTCTTTAAAGATACAGTTGACCCTCTTGCAACACAGGTTTAAACTGTACGCTTATACATGGATTTTTTTTCAATAAATGCATTTCATAATTTGTTGGAGATTTGCAACAATTTGGAAAAACTTGAAGATGAACTGTGAAGCTTAGAAATGTGAAAAAAATTTAAGTAAAAGTTAGATATGCCATGAATTCATAAAATATTTGTAGATACTATCTTATAATTTATTATCATAAAATATACACAAATCTATTGTAAGAAGTTAAAATTTATCAAAACAACACATGCCAACACAGACGGCACAATTCATAGTTAAGAGCAGTGTAAACAAATGTAAAGATGTACTAAGTCATAACTGCATAAATTAATTCCAATACTGCATGCTATGCTACTCTAACAATTCTGTGCCCACCACATGTTGCTGTGTGAGTTCTAGTGGTGAATATCTAATATCTGCCTCCAATACTGTGTAATTCTAATCATCTCTGTATGAGCAGTTTGTCTCCCCAGCAAATAGAGTTTTGCAGTTAAAAAGTGGTTTCTCATGGTTCTTGTAGGAGTCCTCAAACTACAGCCCATGGGCCACATGCGGCCTGCCAAGGACATTTATCCAGCCCACCAGGTGTTTTTGCCGCTGCTGCCTGTCCTGCTTAGCAGCCGGCCCTCCAACGGTCTGAGGAACAGTGAACTGACCCCCTGTTTAACAAGTTTGAGGACCCCTGAATAGTACAATATTGTAAACCTCAATACCACCACAGAATCCATACAAAGTGCCACTAGTGATACTGGAAGTGCTCCCAAAAAGCAGAGAAAAGTCATGACATTACAAGAAAATTTTGAATTTGTTGTTAAGTACTGTAGATTAAGGTCTGCAGCTGTCTGTGCCCACCATTTCAGAAGAATAAGTCATCTTGTAAACAGAAGATATAAATTTATGGTACTGATAAATACAGTACAGTGCTGTCAGAATATTTTCTTTCATGGTTTTCTTGATACCATTTTCTTCTCTCTAGCTTACATTGTTGTAAGAGACTATAGCAGATAATACATATAGTACACAAAATGTGTGTTGACTATTATCAGCAAGGCTTACAAGTCAATAGTAGGGTATTGGTCGTTAAGTTTTGGGGGAGTCAGTAGTTACTGTGGGTTTTCAGTTGTGTAGTGGTTGGTGTCCCCAATCCCAGAGTTGTTTAAATGTTACCTATATTTGGGAAGAGGGGAGAAAATCATGTAAGTTCTATCACTCCTATTCAGCCGTAGGTTTCCAGTTTACATATATCCTAAGAATAACATTTTAGCTACTGTCTCAAGAATAGAATTGAAGAGAGAAAAACAATTCTGTAAGGAGACCCACAGAGAGGCTGAGGTACAACCAGTGGGGTCAGAAAGATCTGAGTACATGAGGAGATGAGACAGGCAGCGCAAAGCCAGCTGCAGGGCAGAGCCAGAACAGCACCTGCTCGAGAGTTATCTCTTAATTGTGGAAACAACTTCTAAGGCCAAATCCATTGACATTTAGTGCATTGACTTTCATGGAAATGGAGGGCCCTTCCAATAAAAGATGTTGTGATTCTTCGTGTTCATTATAAAAATTCTGAAAATTTTAAGCAAATGAAATGAAAATAATGTAAATACTTGAAACAAATATATGTAAAATCCCTGGCAAAATTATCATCTTGCTTTCCATTACATGGCAGACAATAATGATTTTACGAGTCCTCAATTATGGAGCCAGTAGATTGATGGTTTTCTCGCTGTGGCAGAGCCTCCCTTCACAGTGGTGTCCTCAGGTCCAGTCATCACTAATGGCACACACATTTACTTGATTCCCATTATAAGGGTTGGCCTCGGTGAGACAGGAAGAACGGCTTCTTGGAGCTTGGGAGCACGCTATGAGGCTTGAGGGCAAGTCTTTTATTACTGGATGGGGGGACACGAGGAGCACCCCAACAGGATTGTGAAATGACTGTCTCTGTTCCAAGCTTTGGTCTTGCAAAGAATTTTCTAAAATTTTCTTCCTCTTTTTGAGTCATCAGACTACACTCACTCATCACCTTGTAGCTTTGCAGTTTGCCCCCCAGAATCATCCCAGCTAGAAGATGAGCAGCCAGGATGCTTTAGGCAGGAAGTTCATTAGAATATTGAACTCCACAGTCACTTCCACTACCATAATAACAGAAAAATATAGATTGGTATATTTATGTTGTTACCCACATGTGGAGCATAATAAAAAGAGAAACTAGCATGGTCATCCAAACTTGGAGAGTGCATTTGCCTTAGTGTAGTTTTTGTCTGGCCAGTCTATCCAGGGCTTGAAGGAGTCCCAGAGCCAGTTGCTTCTGGCCTTCTCTAGCAAGTCCTAGATTACACCTTCCCTTTATGTCATTTAAAGCAAGAGCTGGAGGTTTGCTCTCCTGTTGTTGATAGTAGGCAGTTGAAAAGGTATATAAAATTCTACCTTCCAGGCCCTGCAGCCCCTGGTTCCTATGAGCATACAAAAGAGTCAGAGTCACTGTTTGTCCTTCTAGATTAGGGGGGCTCTATTCCACTCCTTCATTAAAACATAACTGCTTTTCTAATTAGGAAAATTTGGCAATGATTTCTATGGGTAGTTCCACCTACCACATCTCATATGTGGTCAGAAACAGTATCAGCACTTGGCAGATATTGTAATTCCCTTCTGATTCCTGTTGCAAGACCAGACCCCATGGGTGTCTGGGAGGGGCAGGTTAAGACTGGGCAGGCTCCAGCTCCACGGGCAGGGAGTGAGCGGTATGGAGCCCTGACTCAGAACTGGCTGGTGTCGGAGCTCCCTCTTTTCTTTGTTCTGTAAGCCATTCTTTGACAGTATTTCTCTTTTACTCTTACCATTCTTATTTATTGGTTGCTTATAGTATTTTCTAAGAAAAGAAAATGGGGCTCGGCGCCTGTGGCTCAAGTGGCTAAGGCACCAGCCACATACACCCAAGGTGGCAGGTTCAAATCCAGCCTGGGCCCACCAAACAACAATGATGGCTACAACCAAAAAATAGCCAAGCGTTGTGGCGGGCGCCTGTGGTCCCAGCTACTCAGGAGGCTGAGGCAAGAGACTCGATCTATATATATTTCTGTTATTATGGTAGTGGAAATAACTATGGAGAAAAGTCAAAAATATGACTGTCCAAAGGCAAATAAACTAGCCTATATCATCTCTATCATCTATTAACAATATGAACAGAAAACTGAATCTTAAATGAAAAAAACAGGACTGACTTGCCAGACACAGCTCTCAAATGTTATTTTTACTGAACATCTAAACATGTTTCTGTGAAATATTCTTCATACTAGGAGGCTTTGTAAAAACATGCATCTACTTCCCCAATTCTGAGCATTAAGCAAATTCTCTTTCTACGTAAGGGAACCTGTTTTGACTGATCCCATCTTGGCTGGTGGCCTCACACTTATGCTCTCCCTAAGCCTATGTCCTAGGACAGAGGAAGAATTAGTAGAACTGTGAGCTCTGTGTGTTCCGTCCCCCTTCCCCTCTGCCAGCATTTGCTGTACCCCTAGACACCAAGTTCTGCTGGTGCTGGAGACCCGAGCAACCCCACCTACAGCCACAGGGAGATCAGCAGGTGTGTAGAGGGTTTTCAACTCCTGCTGTTTTCAGAGACTTTTCAGAACTTGGTTGCCCTGACTGCATACCCTCTAGCAGCAGGTCTCCTGCCTCCAGCTACCTTTCCTTGACTGTAGCTCCCTAGAAGCAGTGTTAGTCCTCTGCTCATGTGCTCCCGGTGTTCTCTTTGTGACTCCATCAGGAGGAAGCTGTTGCCATGATGGGTGGCTGCAGAGTCTGTAATTCTCATCTTCAGTGAGGGCTCTTGACTCTCAGGTTTCTCTTGCAGGCTTGGTGGCACGAGGTAGTCTCATTAGGCATGCTCACTTGGGACACTGTGATTTGAATTTTATGCTTTTTCATTATGGGAAAACTCTTCATAATTCTGTTTGCCTACAAAATTATATTGACCAACTCTTTTTATTGATGGCATTCTTTTTTCTTTAAGCAGTTTATTAATTCTGTTCTATTAGGGTGCTGTTGATTGGGCTTTATCCAGGGCCTTTTCTGTGCTGTGTCCCATTTAGAAAGATTTCTGATATTTTTTAAAGAATATTCTAGCACTCAGCTATGTAATACTAAATTAGTAATCTTTTTTTTTCCTCCACAGATGCAGCAGCTTTTTTATGAGAATTATGAACAGAACAAAAAAGGGTACATTAGAGATCTCCATAACAGTAAAATTCACCGAGCTATCACATTACACCCCAACAAAAATCCACCCTACCAGTACAGACTCCACAGCTACATGCTCAGCCGCAAGATAGCCGAACTTCGCCATCGCACCATACAGCTCCACCGAGAAATCGTCCTGATGAGCAAATACAGCAACACAGAGATTCATAAGGAAGATCTCCAGCTGGGAATTCCTCCTTCCTTTATGAGGTTTCAGGCCCGCCAACGAGAGGAGATTCTGGAATGGGAGTTTCTGACTGGGAAATATTTGTACTCAGCAGCTGACAGCCAGCCCCCTCGAAGAGGAATGGACTCTGCCCAGAGGGACGCCTTGGACGACATTGTCATGCAGGTGATGGAGATGATCAATGCCAATGCCAAGACCAGAGGGCGCATCATCGACTTCAAAGAGATCCAGTATGGATATCGTCGGGTGAACCCCATGTACGGAGCCGAGTACATCCTGGACCTGCTGCTTCTGTACAAAAAGCACAAAGGGAAGAAAATGACAGTCCCAGTGAGGAGGCATGCATATTTACAGCAGACTTTCAGCAAGATCCAGTTTGTGGAGCACGAGGAACTGGACGCAAAGGAATTGGCCAACAAAATCAATCAAGAGTCTGGATCTTTGTCCTTTCTCTCGAATTCCCTGAAGAAGCTTGTTTCTTTTCAGCTCCCTGGGTCAAACAACGAGCACAAAGAACCCAAAGATATAAAGATAAACATATTGATTCCTTTGTCTGGACGTTTTGATATGTTTGTAAGATTTATGGGAAACTTCGAGAAGACGTGTCTTATCCCCAATCAGAACGTCAAGCTCGTTGTTTTGCTTTTCAATTCTGACTCCAATCCTGACAAGGCCAAACAAGTTGAACTGATGAGAGATTACCGCATTAAGTATCCTAAAGCAGACATGCAGATTTTGCCTGTGTCTGGAGAGTTTTCAAGAGCTCTAGCCCTGGAAGTTGGCTCTTCCCAATTTAATAATGAGTCTTTGCTCTTCTTCTGCGATGTTGACCTTGTGTTTACTATAGAATTCCTTCAACGATGTCGAGCAAATACAGTTCTGGGGCAACAGATATATTTTCCAATCATCTTTAGCCAGTATGACCCAAAGATTGTGTATAATGGGAAAGTTCCCAGTGACAACCATTTTGCCTTTACTCAAAAAACTGGCTTCTGGAGAAACTATGGGTTTGGCATTACTTGTATTTATAAGGGAGATCTTGTCCGAGTGGGCGGCTTTGATGTTTCCATCCAAGGCTGGGGGCTGGAGGATGTGGACCTCTTCAACAAGGTTGTTCAGGCAGGTTTGAAGACATTTAGGAGCCAAGAAGTAGGAGTAGTCCATGTCCACCATCCTGTCTTCTGTGATCCCAATCTTGATCCCAAACAGTACAAGATGTGTTTGGGGTCCAAAGCATCGACATATGGGTCCACACAGCAGTTGGCTGAAATGTGGCTAGAGAAAAATGATCCAAGTTACAGTAAAAACAGCAATAATAATGGCTCAATGAGGACAGCCTAATGTCCAGCTCTGCTGGCAAAGACATTTTTAATTACCTAATTTATTTTTCAAAAATTTTTTGTATGATCAGTTTTTGAAGTCTATACAAGGGTATATTTTACAAGTGGTTTTCTTACATGGGACTCCTTTATTTAGATTGAGCTTTTTGAACAAGAATGTGATCAATGTTGGCCTTTGAACACATCTTCTTGCTGAACATTATGTAGCAGACCTGCTTAATTTTGACTTGAAATGTACCTGATGAACAAAACTTTTTATGTATGTTTTCCACTCAGATCCCTTTGCTATAATCTCATGACAGAAAACCTGAACATTCCTGCAAAGTATTATTGTTAACCAAACACTGTAACTCTACTAAATGTTGTGTTGTGACTGTTAACATTCACAGATTCTACCTTTTGTCTTTTTTACAATTTTTTTTAAACTTCATTTCATGTTCAAGTTGTAAGATAAGGCAATGTGATAATACCTGTATCATTATCTTCAGGAGAGCTTTCCAAAGTTGATTATTTCCCTCTATACTCAATATGGTCGTGTAGGTTTTTAAAAGCAAGAGGAGTGAGGAAAACACAAGATATGTGGCTATTTTTGTTGAATCCATTTGGGCTAAGTGGACCTGGCATTAAATTTCAAGAAAGATTTGATATTTTCTCTTCTTGAACCTTCTTTTTAAAGTGTAGTATGTTAATGTTTAAAATGACAAAAAAGAATTATTATAATAAACCTAATGTACGTAAGCTAAAACAAACACACCTTAATGAAAAAACTAGGGGAAAGTGTATTTGGTTCATTCATATCATCCTGTCTGTGTGATGGTGTTGGTGGAGATGGTGTTCATTCTTTACTATTTTTTAGCCTTTGTATCTGAAATACCTTTAATTTATTTAATATCCATGGTTCAGAGCGCTGCCATTTCTTGAGTACCTGTTTAGTCATTAGTATTTATGTGAATCAGGAGTGTGTTTTAGTATGTTTTATTTGCAGTAAACTGATCTCCAAAGATTTCCTTTTGAAAATGCTCCCCCTTGCCCCTGAATTTTTACATTCCTTACTGTTTTACTAAATATTAAGTGTTCTTTGACAATTTTGGTGCTCATGTGTTTTGGGGACAAAAGTGAAATGAATCTGTCATTATACCAGAAAATTTGTTTTAAACTCACAGATCAAATGTGCCTTAATAAATTTTTTTTCATATAGATTTCAAACAATGATAGACTTGCCATTTTAATATACATCATTGGAGATCTGCTTATTTGTAAATAGCCTGTTGCTCCTTTGGAAAAATAAACCAGTGAACAGTATTTTTCTATTGTACTTTTCAGGACCATTTTGTCTCATTTATTCCTGTTTTAGCTGAAGAATTGTATTACATTTGAAGAGTAAAAAACTTAAAACACAGATTCTTAAAGTTTTCCATTTATTTGAGGGAACTGTCTATGGGCTGCAGTTGGGAATGAAATGAAACTCATTTTCAAGTGCTTTTTCCTATATTTTTTCCTAATGAACTGGTCTTTGTTTGCTCCTCATCACCTTACTGCCCCAACAAAGGTCTTCAAACCAGGCCCAGGCTCCATCTGCAAGATACAAATGTACCTTCCTGGGCCCCACAGAATCTGCATTTTAACAAGTACCCCTTCTGATGCTGTATGTGCACAGAGGTTCTCAGGATCAGTCTACCTAGACGGTAAATGACATCTGGTCGTCCAAGAATCAAAAAAGTGAGATCTTTGATGCCAAGGTAGTAACCTTTTGTGGACAAGAATTATACTCCCAGGATAGGTATTTACAGCGTAATGACCGTTAAGTTGCAGCATAATGAGTCTGTGCTCACAGAAAGAAACTACTATAATCCAGCTAAATTGCCATTTACTGTGTGGGTGTGTTTAGCTTTTTCATGGAGAAAAGCGGAAATATTTTTTATTCTTCAGTAAGGAAGAGTGTAATATGCCTCTTGGTGGCAAAGTAATTTAAATCTTCCTCTGTTTATTGTCATAGTGAACCATAGGGATTTGGGATTAGGTGTGAGTGACAGCTTTGTTGTGCTTCGTGTCCGTCTAGCATCTTGGCCTTTGGTTAAACTAACCATTTACTTTCGGCTCCCACTCTCACTCAGTTGTCCCTCTTCCTGATGGCAGTACTGTTGTTCATAGAAGCACTGCCTCCTCCTGACAGGGCTATGCCTGGACTCTGCCCACTGGCCTCCAGACCCCAGTCTCCTCCTTGTCACTCCTTGGTCCTTGGTTACTCCAGTGCTCTCCTTTTACACTCAGAGGTGGACTCAAGGTCCACTATAGTGGACTCAGAAGTCCTACTGGGCACCTCTCTGGCTACACTGGACTCCAAGTGGTTGGGTACCTGTCTCCACTGCTCAGGCCCAGGCTTTCCCTCCAATCTGACTCTGCCCCAGCACACAGTTAAAACACCCCATTGTCCACTCTGATACCTTCCTGGGTCTTTTCTGTATAGATGTGACACAGTTGGACTTAATTATATGACCATGTGGTGGCATCTCCTGACCAAAGTCTGTCAAGGACAGGCCTATGTATCCTGTTCCTGGCAGTCCCCTGGTGCGTTGGGAACCATGGTGTCCTGCTCTCTCCCAGGACCACGCCCCACCAGTGCACCCCTCCCAGAGGAGTTGTAGGCCACCCTACCTAGTCCTTCTGCCTTTGGATGGCTAGAGACTTCTCCCCTTAAAACTATACTTCTGCTTCCTTTGTTACTTCCTGATTTGTCTTAACATATATTACTTTATTTTTCATCTAGAAATATGTTAAGTATCCCCCCCCCCACACACACACACTACATAACTGCTGTTAAAAATAATTAAAAATCAAGACTAACAAGTGAACATGGTTGAAAGGGAGGGAGGAGGTCACAATGCACAAAGGCATAGAAATTGAAGCCTCTCTCTCTCTCTTAATCATCCAGCCTCAGGCCCTACCACAAAGAACTAAGTCTCTGTACATCAAGGTCAGGAAGAGGTATGCGCAAGGCCATGTCCATTTTATGTAGACTGGCATAAAGAGTACTTTTTATTTATTTATTTATTTAGAGACACATTCTCACTCTGTGCCCTGGGTAGAGTGCCGGGATTAGGGTGGGAGATGTCACACCTCACAACAACCTCAAACTCTTGGGCTCAAGTGATCCTCCTGCCTCAGCCTCTAGAGTAGCCGGGACTACAGGTGCCACCACAATACCCAGTGGTGTGTTAAGACATTAAAAAAAAAAAAGTTTTTTTTTTTTATTTTTAGTAGAGATGGGGTCTCACTCTTGCCTACGCTGGTCTCAAACTCTGAGCTCAAGCAATCCACCAGCCTTGGCCTCCCAGAGTGCTGGGAATACAGGTAGGAGCCACCTCACCTGGCCTAGATAGCACTTTTTAAATGTATGCACACAAGTGGGAAGAACCACATGGTCTCCCAGGCATATGGTCCTTGGCAGGGCACCTCTGCCAGCCTCTTTTTAGGAGCTGAGGGCAGAAGGTGGATAGGGCTCTCCTGGACCCAGAGGAGGAGTGGGGGAGAGAAGGGAAAGTGGGCTTCCCCAACCTTGGGATTGGACATGCAGGAGCCCTGCCTGGAAGGGGGCCACAGCAGGCTTGCCTTTTGGGGCAGACACTGCTGACAGACAAGGGAAACCTGCACCTCACTGCCGAAGACAGGTCACCTTCCCAGCACTGTCATTCTGGCCTATACAAGAACAGAGCATGGCTGGTGGGCCATAGCATCTGAGACCCTCATGTTTGGAGACAAAGGCCACGTGTTCCAAGTCAGGAGACAGTCCCTCTGAGACCCTGGATCTGAGAGGGCAGTGGTGCTGGTGAACCTGCAGTATGGGAGGGAATTAGACCCTTGGGAACTGGTTGAGACCCCTTCACTTCCCCACCATCTCCACTTGTGAGCAGAGCCTGCTGAGTCTCCTTCCTGCCCACCCTCTGACCACATCCTACATTACAAAGTCATGGTAGCTCAAGCCTGTAGTCCTAGCACTCTGGAAGGCTGAGGCAGGTGGATTGCCTGAGCTCACAGGTTCGAGACCAGCCTGAGCAAGAGCAGGACCTCATCTCTTAAAAAAAAAAAATTGCCAAGCGTTGTGGCGGGTACCTGTAGTCCCAGCTAGTCAGCAGGCTGAGGCAAGAGAATCACTTGAGCCCAAGAATTAGAGGTTGCTGTGAGCTGTGACGACACGGCATTCTACTGAGGGCGACAAAGTGAGACTCTGTCTCAAAAAAAAACCCAAAAGAAATAAAAAAAAGCAAAAGCCTTAAACCCCCGTGCCTCACTCAGCCCAGGAGTGAATGTGGAGTTTCTTTTCCCAGATGGGAAATACATGGGATATGGCTAATACATGCCTTGCCCCCTTCCGGCTCAGAAAACTTGCTCGCCATCTGGTGTTTAACCCGATCTATTATAAATGACAGTCACATTTTACTCCCTCCTGGTGACCTTAAAGAATCACCTGGAGGGAATGGAAGAAAAAGTATCCAATGTATCCAACACTATTATGAAACTAATTGTTAGCTATCTTAAGAAAGCTACAATCCAAATGGAGCCCTAGACTATGGGGAAGGGGGAGGGGGAGGGGAGGGGGAAGGATGGGTGAAGAGAATGATATTGTGGGGATCATGCTTATGATTTATCCTATTAGAGTACATGTGAATTTGTCTAAAGGTTGAATATGAATGTCTTAACACAACAATTAAGAGAAAGACATGATGGCTATGTTAGCCAGTTGGAAAAAAATGTATATTTAGCATGCCC
>CAUYQV010143031.1:0-29582 GCA_963574575.1 Galagoides demidoff
TGAGATGGAGCCTCAAGCTATCCCCCTGGGTAGAGTGCCATGGCATCACAGCTCATAGCAACCTCCAACTCCTGGGCTCAAGCGAGTCTCCTGCCTCAGCCTCCCAAGTAGCTGGGATCACAGGCGCCCGCCACAACGCCCAGCCATTTTTTTGGTTGTAGCCATCATTGTTGTTTGGCGGGCCTGGGCTGGGGATTCGAACCTGCCACCTTAGGTGTATGTGGCTGGCGCCTTAGCCGATAGAGCCACAGGTGCCGAGCCAACAATAAATGTTAACAATACATTTTACTTCATATTTATAGTGGAAGCTGAAAAATCTTTCACAAGATCTACTTTCTCCCCCTTAACTTTCTAAGGACCAGGAATGGTGGTGAAGCAGAAAGAGTTAGTTCAGCCATCGAAAGAGAGAAAGAATGCAGTAGTCTGATTAGTCCAATGTTATTTTTCCATCTCTGTCAAAACACAACATTGCTGAGTATGTGTACTGCACAGTGGATGCTGGTCCACCAGTGTGGGGACAGTGGTCTTGTTAGCCCAGGTTCCTGCATGGTGTCTAGTACTAATACCAGAATTTCTTCTTCAGTAGGTCCTTGGTGCTGGAGATTCAAAGAATGAATCCATGTTCCACAGATCCGTGGTAAGACAGGATTTATTTTATAGCAAAGAATACAGAGAAAGCACCAGTTTCTGGCAGAGGGAAAAATTCAAGTCAGAAAAAATCTCCCCTGAGGTCTTCTGTCTAGGGCTATAACATAGCCTAAGAAATGAATGGATACAACTCTTCAGTTCCCAGGCCTAGGAAACTTACATGAAATTTACCAGCCCTGGGAAATGGGAGTGTTCCCCATTGAGCCTCAAGTACAAGGGAAGGAACTCAGAGGCCAGGGTGGAGATACTAAGGTGCTGGCTGAGCTGGCACTGGTTGTCCAGCCCCTCTAGCCACCGGAGCTGCTTGCGCCGCCCCGCCATCCAATCCGCTTGCTGCTCCGCTGACTGCTTTGCGCCAATACTCCCAGGCCAGAGGCTGCAGGGTCTCTGCTCAGCTCAGCTTGCGCTGCCTGTGGTGCCACTCACCCTATGTCAGTACTAGTACTGGTTAGTACTCATTAAAGATGTTTAGTTATTTACATTTCTCAAGAACTAGATACTTTTCTAAATCCAGAGGACCTTCACACCTATCACATTCAGTGCCAAATTGTCACTCCTAAAATAATTAACAGCTCAGGTAGTTGCTTTCAATACTAATTTGATCTTCTCTCCTTTTAATTAGGAATTTTTCTCAGAGGTCCTTTCCAGACAATGGTAGCTCATTATCACAATCCCTTAACCTAGGTATTGATATTTACTGAAAATAGTCAAGATAAATGCAATAATTCCTTCTGTTCCAGTACACATGCCCTTTGTTCTTATTCTAGTAAGAGGTGGAATCTATTTATCCAAATAGATTATCAAATTATCAAATTCTGTTAGAATTTGAACTAGTTCTGAGACTTATTTTGGCCAAGTGAATATTAAGAAAACAATGTTTTGTGCCTTCTGAGCAAGATTCTGAGACTCTTGCTGTTAGGGTCTATATGAAGAAGGTTGAGCTTGTAATCTTGACGATGAGAAACTATTCAGAAAGGCCTACCTGCCAGACAACCCCAGACTCCAAATGCATATGAGGTTCTCCTGACAACCCAGTTATAGTCAAGTCAACACCTGACTACAACCATCACAAGTGGTCCCAAGTGAGACCAGCAGAAGAACTGCCCAGCTGATCTCAGCCTAAATTGCTAAGAGAATTCTAAACAAATGAAATGGTGGTAGTTTCACATTGCTAAGTTTTTGAGTGCCATTGTTGCACAGCGCTAGATCACTAATACATGATCTTGGTATCCTGGGAAGAAAAATTTGAAATCTCCATTCTTTCCCTTCAAGAAACCCCTACCTGCTTTTAGAAATTACTTTCATCACTTCAAGAGTTCTCCAGGAGGGGTAGTATTCTTACTTGAAGCCATGACTATTGTTATATATTTTTTCTCAAGGAAAATATTTCATTCTGCAATTGGCTGTTTATCTACTTATTGATTTAAGAAAGGCTACACGTGTGAGTTTTCTTTTAGGAGACTGTCCCAATTATGAAGATAGAAGCGACAGGTTTATTTATGAAATTATTTTTAAAATAGGTTTTTGCTATCACTATACATAATATGCCTGCATTACAATTTATTAGTAATTATTTTCCTATTATTATATATGTATTATGTCTAAAATTTTATTATTATAATTGTATTCAGAAGATATATATGCAGACATGTATGCATATATACATTTGTGTATGTATATATGTATACACACACAAATATATCTTTGTGCAGTTTTCTAACCCTTTCTTTAATATGAAGTCCTAGAAATATCACTACTTCAAATTGCTTTTCAAAGAAACCCATTGAATTTTTATCATTACCGAAAGTATATGAAAACAGCTATCTCAAGATTTATTTCTATTATGGATTATTAACTTCTAAAAACTTGCTGAATACATAATAATAAAAAATGGTATTTTGATTTTTACTAACTCTTATTTTTGTTTAGCTATATTTTCACATTTATAAATTTTTTTCTGGGGTGGTGGCTGTGGCTCAAAGGAGTAGGGCGCTGGCCCCATATGCCAGAGGTGGCAGGTTCAAACCCAGCCCCGGCCAAAAAAAAAACTATAAATTTTTTTCTATTTGTGAATTAACTTCTAAAATATTCGTTTTTGTATTAACTTATTAGAATTCTGGATATTTTAAAGATTACATATGTAAAATTTATGTGAAAAATAACTATGATGTATACTTTCATAAGAAAATATGTTGTAAAACAAGTATGTATTTGATTAAACAGCTCACAGAATCCTTATTTATTTATTTATTTGAAGAGACAGTCTCACTTCATCACTCTCAGCAGAGTGCTGTGGCTGCTCACAGCAACCTCCAACATCACACAGCTCGCAGCAACCTCCAACTCCTGGGCCTACGCGATTCTCTTGCCTCAGTCTCCCGAGTAGCTGGCACCCGCCACAACACCTGGCTATTTTTTTGTTGTTGCAATTTGGCTGGGGCTGGGTTTGAACCCACCACCCTTGGTACATGGGGCCAGCGCCCTACCCACTGAACCACAGGCATGGCCCCAGAATCCTTATTATTATAAATCTCCTCTTTCTGTCTTCCACCAAATAAGTATATAAAAGTATTTATATTATAGAATTGAGTGGAATTTGAAATTTATTTTTTAAAAAGTCTTTACTGACCCAGTTATCAGCTAGTTTATAATAACAAAAGACTGACTTTACAAAGGAAAAAAAACAATAGTCATGAGAAGCAAATGTACATAAGAAGCACTACTCTCAAGGCTGTGTAAGACTGTTACATTTCTTCTATGTGAAAATATTTCCTAAGGCTTTTTTACTTTTAAGTCTAAAGTGATATGATATAAGTAACTGCTGATGAAATAACTACTGAAGTAACTGCTGTTGGTGTTAGTAGAGCTGATACAATTTTGTTTTGGGCATAACTTCATTGAACCTTTAAAAAGATAATTTAAGTAGCAAAGTCTCTATACCATCAACAAAATATGATTACATGTGCTTGCCTGAAGAGTTATTCTACAAACAAGCATTTTTATTCCTAATCGACTTCTGTAATCCCAATCAGAATTTACACACACACATACAAATACGTCCCACGTCCTTTACTGACAAAATACTTGGCATCAGCTGTTGTAGAATGAGAAAAAGTAGGAAATGTTTCTTTTATGTCCACAATTCTCTTTCTTTCTTCTAGACCAAACTATTCACCTTCTAACTTTTCATCCCACCCATGTGAAGGTATAAACTGATCTTAAATATCATCTTCAGCTTGAAACTAACATCAGATTTTTTTTTGGAATTAGTCTCCTTGCCCTTTCAGAGAAAAAAAAAATGGTGATTTCAAAAGGGAGTAAATGGTAATATAAGATTTTTGGTGAATGATATTCTTGCTTTTTGGAATTCTGATTGCCATAGGAACCTACAACTACCAGAATTCTTTTGAGAGTTTTGACTTATTCACAGTCAAAGTCAGGTTCCTGCAAGACCCTGTGGAATAATCAGCATGTGGGGCCCTTTTTCTTAGCCTGAGTAAAGTTCTCATATTGGACCTGGGCTCTGTAGCATAGTGGAATGGGCATATTTTGGCCCACTGGGTAATGAATCCTCTCCTACTATGGGATGAGCCTAAAACTCCTTGCAGAAAAGGGTTGATTGACCTTTTCAAAGGATGAATTAATATTTGTACAATTGCCCCACAAGTCAATCAATTTGAAATAGCAATGACATTCTTTTTGAAAAATCTGTTTCTTACATGTAGATTTGTTACCTCTATTAAAATTATAGATTTATAGAGTTCATTAATTTTTAATATTGTTTTACAATTATATCCTGACTCATGAGGATTCTTCCCATCTTCTAAATTTATTTTGTTGAAAAACACTTGGCTGGAAATTATTTCATGTGTTCCAAGAAAAACCCTGATTTTGCAGTGATGTAATTGGGATTATTCAGAACATGAAATAAGAGATTTAAAATACAAAAAAAAAAAAAAAGAAAGAAAACCAACTAACATTCAAGATAAGTATAAAGCTAACAACAACAAAAACGCAGTTACAAATGAGTATGTGCTGCGTATATAAACATGAACATGTCTATAAAATAGAGAACATGTCTATAAAATAATTTTTAAAAGCTAAATCTCAAGGAAATTCACTTGCTAAATCTGAATGCTGAATTAAAAAGACCTTCAAATAGAAACTTTAAAGTGTTTGCTTCTAAGATTTTGCTTACTCTTTTTATCAATACTGTTTGAAATACTACAAATCCTGGGAGGTTTTTTTTTTTTTATTTTTGGTTTTACAGCAGTGAAAAAAAAATAAGTTTACTTTTACACTTGATCTTAACCAAAAGGCCAAGAAGCGCTGTAAGTTTACTTTTAAAAACAAAAATTATGAACTGATTATTTTGTACACTAAAGAATAATTTAATCCTAAAACCTAAGGTGGAGTACGTGTTTTATTTTAGTTATCTTTTTTCCTGACCACCGCTTGAAAATACCCACACATCAGTAACATTTGACTTCTTAAAATACATTCTGCAAAGCCATTATAATCTCCCTGCTTATTTTATATAAATTGGGTAATGAAAATTCTGATTCCCATATAATACTTAAATAATTATCTAAGTACAAAAGTAAATTAAAAATTATCAAACTAACTCCTGTTCAATTAGCTAATTATCAATTCACTAAATGATGCTGAAGAGATAAGCAAGATAATATAACTATGTTCACTCTCTGGGGAAGATTCTGGAAAGCTGTCACATATTAGTGTACGTATCTAGCTGAGAAAACCTTGGAAGAATGTAGAATGAAAATTGTCTCTTCCTACAACTTTACCAAATTGAGGCACAAATTAATGCCACGCATTTTTTATACCCTTATGATAAGATTCAGAATTCCCTACTGGTGATTTTCTCTCCTTAGACTCCACTTTCTCATTCTCCATGATGTATGTAAAAACTCCAGTGAGCTTAATCAGCCAAGAGGTTAGTCCTGGTTACTATAAATTCACAGAGAATAAACCAAAAATCTTGTTCTAAGTTCTCAAAGGCCATCTGCTACAGTGCTGGCTTTTGCTAGCTCAGCTTGTTGAAAGAAGCAGCTCCATTAACTTTGGAGAAATAGTTGTCAAAGTGTGGTTCCATCCACCATGGTGTGCACAGGTGTGTGTGCACACGCAAGTGTGTGGGCATCTGATTGTGTGCATGTGTCTGTGTATGGAGGAATATAACAGGGTTCAGTTATGTGACTTGACAAGATGGTAGAAAATGAGGCAGACAAGGGATCATATTGGAGGTGGCCCTGTGGGCCAGGCTGAGGAGCTTGGACTTCGTTATAGGCAAAAGGGAGTTTCAAGCAAGGGAATAAAAGTCAAATTGAATGTATGTAGCCCACTCTGTTGCCATGTGAAAGGGGGGTTAGTAGAGGAAATGGTGGAAATATAGATGGAGAAAGAAAGTTTTGCCAATACAATAAGGGCCCACACCAAGGCAGGTATCCCAGAGAAATGGGAGAGAGTATTCTTTTTTAAGGTATCATTTCATAATGGATAAAATATGTGCTATCTGATGCTCACTGAATGTCCTCCCTTTCAAAAAAACAATGTCATTTATGGAGAGTTGATAGTAAACAGAGCTGTTGCTTGAGACTCTAAAGTAAAAGTATCATTTATTTCTATAACTCACAAGGACCCTCTTACCATCATCCTGTAGTCCCTAATCCCAGGTGGTTTTGCAATTATACATTCATGTATCACCTGTTGGGTATTAAAAACTTCGTTTTCTGATGTAAATGATGAATAAATATTTGCTGAGGTTAAAGAAATTGAACAACATGAATAAATTATCTGGCTCATTCAAAGTTGAAGAGATCACGCGCCCCCAGGTGAGGCTGATATCCATTTTATTGGATTTTTTTTTCTGTGTTACAAAATTGAGTGACAGAAAGTGTTCTCCCTATGGCCAAATTCATTAATAGAGAGAAATCTTCACTATTCACCCAGGTTATTCCAAAGATTGAGGAGGTCAAGGTAATTTAATCTTCCAAGGATCATTAACCTAATGGCACGATTATTTTGAGTGATTCTGAAGCTGGTCTATTCACTGTATTGCAGTGTTTGAACGCACATTACATGTTTTGAGCCTACATTACTGGCTGACTAGTCAGTCACAAATAGTCTTCACCCAGAAGCTGTGTCTGTGTGCTAGAGATTTGAATATTCTAAAAGAAATGACTGATATGATTACACTCTGCATGACTGATTTGCTCAGAGGTAGCAAATTCAAGCCTCCTACCTTACATCTCCCTTGAATAACTTTGAGGCACAGCCTCTTAATCATTTAGTTTATCTGAACTGAAGGTAACCACTGTCCCTTCTCTAAAAGTACTCTTCTTTAAAGAAATAGAATTCATAAAATAAAAATCTACATAATTGCCTCTCCTAAGGTTTTTTGGGAAACGACAATAAAGCACGTTGTCAGTAAAGTACAATGACAGTGATTTCTCCTCGGTTTTTTCCTCTCGCTTACAAAGAAAACACAACTATGACTTTAATTGATTTTCACTGCTTCTTTCTCCTTCTTTAAAAAGTTATTTTGAGCGCTCTTACTTTTTTTATCCATACAGTATTGCAAGGGAAGATTATATTTAAATAGATTCAATTGGTTGTTGGGTGAAATGATTAGAAAGCCTTGGGAAAATAAATTGTCATATAATAAGAACTTGTCCATTTCCCAGGGTGCGTGGGCTTTCCTTTCTGACTCTCTGAGAATCTGGCAATTACAGATAGTCACTTAATAAAAATGAGAATAAGTTTGCATGCTCCCATTTCCAAAAAGGCAAACATAGGATGCAGGAAAAGAATTTGCTTTTAGCATTTTAAATTAAATTTACCGTGAAGTCGTAATATGATTTCCCTCAAATTCTTTTAAATTAATACTTAATATTCTGTACTTGGTGCTAAAATTTGGTTGTAATATGGGCTTATGAAAAAATAATAGGAAAAACAGAAATGAAGTGTCTGCAGCAATCTTTGCTCTTGCATTCTTCTCTAAGCATCATCAGTTGCACCGAGGCCACATGAGGCCTGCTAAATCCATTCTGTGCTGCAACAGACAAAGAAGAAGTTTATTTTCTACAGTTCTGGAAGTTGGGAAGTCCAAGATCAAGGGGCTGGCATCTGTCAAGACGCTTCTTGCTGTGTCATCACGTAGTGGAAGGTGGAAGGACAAGACGGCCTGAGAGTGAAAGGGGGCTAAACTCTCTCTTACAACAGACCCACTCTCTGAACCCACTCCAGCTAGTGACATTAATCCATCTCTGAGGGAGGAGCCCTCATGATCTAATCACCTCTTAAAAGTCCCACCTCTCAACCCTGTCAAATTGGGGATTAAATTTCCAACTCATGAGCTTTGGAGGGTACATTCAAACCACAGCATCTTCTAGTCAGCTGCTGAAAGAAGGTCTCTATTTCCTCCATACCAAAGTATGACTCATACGTGGTTTAAAAGCATCATGTCTCAACATTTGATCAGTTGGAAGATACAGCAGTATAAAAAGTCACTGTAAAGGAATATGAGTTCTTTTGATGGTGATCTGGAAAACGGCACAAGCATGCTCAGCTTACCATTGATCTAGAAAGAATGATGTTGATAGTACATTTTTTCTATTCATAACCCATTTGTTACTTAAGTCAAGAGACAGATTTCAGCCTATGAACATGAACGAATTGCTCTAAAAAGCAAAGTTCTTTATATTTTCATAATACTATGTCAATAATTTTATACTCAGAATAATGATAGGTTTACCCTATGTGTCTGGATACTTGTTAACATATAGATAGGTTTTGTTATATGTTTTAAGATGAGATGAGATAGGCATTAGATCATTCATGCCCCAAGAGGAAACTCATTGTATGAGTACATGTAAGAAACATGGTACATTTGAATTTGAATCCTAGCCATGGAGCATCCATTCTTAATTAAGAAGGGATTTTGTAGATGTGCCATGAGTTGAATACCTGTCCCAAGAGAGAGAAGCCATGTGGGAGGAGAACCTCAGGTGATACCCTCATCCATGGTTGTAGAGATGCTGTCCACATAGCACTGCTGGCAATTCTTCCTGCCCCCGAACTCATGAAATGACTTTGGGCTTCCAAAGACTACCATGTCAGCCTCTCAGTGTCTTTGAAGGAGATAGCAACTTTTAAATGAGGGAAGAGGAACTTAAATTGCCTATGGAAAGTTGTTTCAAACAATGTTTCCTAAACAACAGGAGAATAGGTAAATCCATAAAGAAAGACAGGTTGTAATAAAATTAGAATATGTTTATTACTGTTATAGACCGAGGGTCCCTCTACAAAAAAAAAAAAAAAAAAAAAATTCGTATGTTGAAATCCTAACCTCCAATATAATAGTATTAGAAGGTCAAACCTTCCAGAGATAATAATATTATGAGGGTGGAGCCCCCATGAATGGGATTAGAACCCTTACAGAGGCCCTCAGAGGTATTTCTTGCTGTCTTTCCTGCTGTCTTTCCATTACATGAGTGTACAATGAGATGTCAACAGTCTACAACCTGGAAAAGAGGCCTTATCAGATTTTGACCCTGCTGGCCCTCTGATCTCAGGCTTCCAACCTCCAGAACTATGATAAATAAATTTCTGCTGTTCATAAAAAAAAAAATAAACATATGGCACAAGGATTTCTGCCATTCTGTATAGGTTTTCCTCCATTTAGCAAGAATAAGTAAGGACAGAATGCAGCAATTACTAGGAATCCACAGTCATTTTGGCTCAGAGCCTATAGCACAAGTGGATACAGCACTGGCCACCTACACTAAGGTCGGCGGGTTCAGGCCAGCCCGGATGTGCTAAACAACAATGACTACTGCAATCAAAAAACAACTGGGTATTGTGCTGGGTGCCTGTAGTCCCAACTACTCAGGAGGCTGAGGCAAGAGAATCGCTTAAGCCCAAGAGTTTGAAGCTTCTGTGAACTGTAAAGCCACAGCACTCTACTGAGGGTTACATAGTGAGACTCTGTCCAAAAAAAAAAAAAAAAGTCATTTTATTCTTCTTCCTACCTGTGACCCTTTCAGTGGAATAAATATTTACTTGAATATATAGCATGGTGGCCCATAATCTGATTGTAATCTCTCACTGGATGTTTATCTTGTACAATCTTTTATTTTAAGAAACTATGCTGGGCTGTTGTCATTTGGTTCATGATTAAGTTCATGACTTATCTTACACAATACATATGTTTCTTTGTTCACGATGCTGTTAAATTCTTCTGTATATTCCTAAAACTTGGCACAATTTCTGTATCCTAAGAAACAGTAAATATGTTTCCATTGGTTTGTTTCAGAACAAAGATGATAAATACCATGTTCACATTCCTATTTATAAGAACAAATTTCTCCTGTTGTATATAAATATTACCCCATGCTTGAAAAACTGAACTCTTCTTAGAATGAGTATGTAAAGAGAGAGAGAGAAGCAGAGCACAAATACTAGTAAGGAATTATGGACTTTATACACAGGGGGTATATATATATATGTGTATATATATATATATGTTTCAAGAAAGAAAAAAAAACAGTATTGAAATTATAATATTCAATATGTACCAATAACAAAAGATGAATACCCATGACATTGAGCCCCTCTTTTAATTGTAGAAGTCAAATTGACTGGAGTATTTTAAATTTAATACAATTTTTTCCTTTCTTAAAATGTGTATAGATATTTTTGCACTTTCTTTATATTTGACAAATCTACCCATAATAAACTGATAAATCCTTATTTCCCTTGTTATTTTTTTATCCTTTCTTCCTCCTTTATTAATTGACTAAATTAATTTCCCTAAAACAAATCAATTAAATGGAAATTTGGGCTTAAATATATGAGTACTATAAAAATAGGGTTCTATCTCTTTTATAAAGGTTCACACACACAACAACAACAAATAAACAAAACCTTCCTACAGTGTGAGAACTGAGTGAAGGCTTAAAAACATTTTCTGTGTCTCACCCCTTATAAGAAAATGGGTTTTGGAAGAAAGTTCACCTGGATTTATGTCTGAAGACATCTGCTACTTTCTAGTTTTGTGATCTTAGACATGGTATTTAACCTCTTTAATTTTCAATTTCCTCATCTATGAAATTAATAATACTGAGAGAGGATACCCAGGAAGAGTAAGGTCTAGGAGTATAGAGGTCTTCTCAATGAGACTCCAAGGACACATCTGTAGGGTCCTCTCCTTGGTGACTCAGCTCTTAGGAATTTGTAGACTAACTTCCTGGGACCTAGAAATTTCCACTTCTATGGAATCCTATAGTTCTGGGAGAGCTGGAACAGCTTTTCCTGCTTGATTCAAACTGACCAGTGAGAAAGGTACCTGTGGATTGGAACTCTTTGGAGATAAAAAGGGAAAAATCAAGCCAATAGGGAAGTGAGGCACCATTTTGAATTTGTCTATGCCATTCACACCACTGTCAGAATAAAACCTTTTTCCTCTTAAATGTGGTGTTTGGGTGATTTTTCTCTCCATGGGGCCTTATCTTCCTGCAATAATATTAACTTACAGAGTTGTTTAGTAAAATATTGAAATAATGTTCCTAAGATAGAACATAGCTACTCAATAACTTCAACAATTTTACGTGAATCCTATATGCTAATGTGGTGGTATTTTTGTTTAAAGATTTATTGTGGATGTGTTTTCATTGTTTTCATAGACATGCTATAACCAGCTCTAAATTTTACAAGAAATTATTGCCCAAGTCAATAAAATTGCAGCCTGTTGCATTTTGTCCTTTATGAGTATGAGATGAATCAGAAGATTAGTGTGGCATTATAAAAGAAGCATTGTAATAAAAAAAAAGTGAACAAAGTTTCAAAACTTTATTCTGACACCCTTTTTCTATGAAAAACTTGAAACTCTCACCTGATATTTCAGAGCCTGAGTCACTTCACCTTGTAAAGAATTGCATGATCTCACCCAGAAGAAGGCAAATATGGGCTGGCCCTTTGGTTTTTCCAGTCACTTGTAGACCTAAACTCCATATTTTTATGAATTGGTTTTTCATATTTGTTTCTTTTACTTTATTTTTTTTAATATGAAATCATCTTGGACCAAGTGGAGAGAGAGAAAAGACATTTGACCAGAGCTGCCAAATAAGACCTCCTATAATGAAGAAAATGTTCTGTATCAGTAATCAATATGGTACTACTAGATTCACAAAGATGGCTTTTTAGCACTTAAAATATAGGTAATATAACTAAATAACTGAGTTGTTTTACTTATTTTAATTAATCTAAACTATATAAAAAGCTATATGTGCTGATTGCTATAGTGTGGAACAGGAAGACAAGACTATAGTATAATTGGCCCCTATTTAATGTTGTCAGTATGTTCTTGGAAATTGTAGCTTTAGGTGAAATGACGCATAACACAGCCAAATATTCTCCTCATTAATGTTACAATGAAACAATGTTGTAGAAAATGATGTTATTGGAGGATCTGCAGCACATCTTTTATTTAAAGTCACAATTTCCAAAGAACCTATCAACAATGTTAAGTAAGGACTTACTGTATGGAAAAGCATCAAGCTAGGTACACCGTGCAGGCCTAGATTTGGTAGATTATTAAGAGCATGCACCCATTTCGAGAATAAAAATATACATCACCTCCTAAGAGCAAATAATGTTTTGGAAGGGAATCCAGTTATATATGACAGAGCCTTGATATGGGAAACAGTAACTTTCTTTATTTACTTACTTAATTTTTAATAGACATATAAAATTGCATACATTTATTCTCCGCAACATGTTGTTTTGAAATAAGTATACATTGCAGAATGACTAAATCAAGTAAGCCTGGATTACCTCACATGCTTACTGTGTGTGTGAGCGTGTGATTAGAAAACTTAAAATCTACCCACTGAGCCATTTTCAAAAATACAATATATTGTTATTAATTATAGTCACCTGTTGTACAATAAGTTATTGTTTTAATTTAGTTTCGTCTTAGTAGTTTTCCATTACACACGTGTTAAAAAGGAACAACAGTGTTTCTGAGTGTTTCTGATTAAAATCTTATAATTAGGAGCCACTCTGTTGGGTTTCTACACCATCTTGTGTGCCCTTTATCTCCAGGTTTTCCAACAGTCGTGAGTGAAAAGGATGTATAAGAATTTTGTGGAGTAAAATTTAAAAAGTTGTAATATGTGTAGTGCTATTTTTTTTTCATTTCATTTTTTATTCATTTTACTTTTAAAACTTTTTTTGTTGTTTGGGATTCATTAATGGCACAAATAATTAGACTACACTGGTTGCATTTGCTAGATAAAGTCCCTCTTATAATTGTGTCCTGCCTCAAAGAGGAGTGCTGTACACTGTGACCTCCATCCCCTTCCCACCTCCCATCACCCTGCTCCCTCATTCCCTTACCTCCTCTTGTATTAGCTCATCTACTGCTTTCATATTAGAATTGAACACTGCATTCTTGCTTTTTCGTTCTTGTGATGCTTTACTAAGAAGAATATATTCCACCTCCGTCCTGGTTAATACAAAAGATGTAAAGTCTCCCTCAATATTTTTTTAATGGCTGAGTAGTATTCCATGGTACACATACACCATGGCTTGTTAATTCATTCCTGAGTTGATGGGCATTTGGGCTATTTCAAGATTTTGGTGATTGTAAATTCAGCTGCTATAAATAGTCTAGTGTAAATGTCCTTAGGATAAAATGATTTCTTTTTCTTCTGGGTAGATGCCTAATAATGGAATTGCGGGATCAAATGGGAGGTCTAATTTGAGGTATTTGAGGATTCTCCAACTTCCTTCCTAAAGGTTGCATTAGTGTGCAGTCAGTTCCAACAGGCGTGTAAAAATGTTCCTTTTTCTCCACATCCACTCCAGCATCTGCAGCTTTGAGACATTGTTATGTGGGCCCTTCTCACTGGAATTAGATGATATCTCAGGATGATTTTGATTTGCATTTCTCTGATGATTAGGGACAATGAGCATTTTTTCATATGTTTGATAGCCATTCATCTGTCTTCTTACAGAGAAGGTTCTATTCATCTCTCTTGCCCAGTGATTTATGAGATTGGTGGGTCTTTTTTCATTGATTAATTTGAGTTATCTATAGATCCCAGTTATCAAGCTTTTGTCTTATTCATAATATGCAAATATCTTTTCCCATTCTTAAGGTTGTTTATTCACTTTAGTTGTTGTTTACTTAGCTGGGCAGAAACTTTTCAGTTTAATTAAGTCCTATTTATTTTTGCTGTTGTTGTTGCAGTTGCCATGGAAGTCTTCATAAAATATTTCCTCAGGCTTACATTTTCAAGTGATTTCTCCACACTTTCTTTGAGAATTTTTATTGTTTCATGTCTTAGATTTAAATCTTTTATCCATCTTGAATCAATTTTTGAACATGGTGAGAGGTGCAGGTCCAGTTTCAGTCTTTTACACATGATTATCCAGTTCTCCCAACACCACTTATTGAATAGAAGTTCTTTTCCCCCAGAACACATTCTCGTTTGGTTTATCAAAGATCAGGTGGCTATAAGATGTTAATTTCATATCATAATTTTCTATTCTGTTCAAAATGTCAATGTCTCTACTTTTGTGCCAGTACCCTACTGTTTTGATCACTATGTCCTTGAAGTATAGCTGAAAGACTGGTATGGTGATATCCCCTGGTTTTGTTTTTACTACTAATAATTGTCTTGGCTATATAGGGTTTCTTCTGGTTCCATACAAAACAAAGAATTGTTTTTTTCCACATCTTGAAAGAATGATAATGGTATTTTAATGGGGATTGCGTTGAATCTATAAATTGCTTTGGGAAGTATAGACATTTTGACAGTGTTGATTTTTCCCAGCCATGAGCCTGGTATGTTCTTAGATTTGTTAATATCCACTGCTATTTCTTTTCTTAGGATTTTGTAATTTCCTTTGTAGAGGTCCTTGACCAGTTTTGTCATTTATATTCCTAGGTCTTTCTTTCTTTCTTTTTTTCTTTCTTTCTTTCTTTTTTTGAAGCTACTGTGAAGGGAATTGTGTCCTTGATTAGCTTCGTATCTTGGCTGTTATTGGCATATACAAAGGCTACTGATCTGTGGATAGTGATTTTACATCTTGAGACATTGTGGTAGTTTTTAATCACTTCCAGGAGTCTTGCAGTTGATTTTTGGAGGTTCTCTAATATAAGATAATATTGTTGGCAAAGAGCAAGAGATTGACCTCCTCTGTCCCCATTTGGTTGTTCGTTATTTCCTTCTCTTGCCTGATTGTACTGGGCAGAACTTCCAGCACTATGTCGAATACTAGTGGCAATAGAGGACAATTTTGTCCAGTTCTAAGTGGAAAAGCTTTCAGGTTTACTCGATCCAGTATAATGTTAGTTGAGGGTTTGTTGTAGATGGCTTCAGTCAGGTTAAGAAATGTGCCACTTATGCCTATATTCTTAAGTTTTCTCACTAGAAAAGGATGCTGAATTTTATTGAATACTTTTTCCACATCTATTGAGAGGATCATATGGTCTTTGTTTTTGCTTCTGTTGATATGATGAATTACATTTATGGTCTTCCATTTGTTAAGCCAGCCTTGCATCCCTGGGATAAACCTACTTGATTGTGATGAATGATTCCTTAATGTGTAGCTGGAATCTATTGGGTAGAATTTTATTAAGAATTTTTGCATCTTTATTCCTTAGTGAAATGGCCTGAAATTACCCCTTTAAGTTGGGTCTTTTCCTGGTTTTGTATCAGGGTGAGGTTTTCTTTGTAGAACATGTTGAGGAAGATTCTTTCCTTGTCAATTTTTTGGAATAATTTCTTCAGTATGGGTATAAGCTATTCTTTGAAGGTTTGATAAAATTCAGGTGTGAGGCCATATGGATGAGGGCATTTTGGGTGGGAGTTTTTTTATTGTTTGTTCAATCTCAGTTCTCTGGTTTGGAAAGTTTTAGTTGAAAATTCTGCTGTCATCTTAATGGCTCTGCCTCCACAAGTCAGTTGGCGCTTACTCCTGGCTGCTTGAAGAATTTTTTCTTTCTTCTTGATTTTGGACAAGTTCATTACAATGTGTCTTTGAGAAGCTCTGCTTGAGTTGAGATGATATGGGATTTGATATCTATCTAAAATGGACCCTGTGTCAGGGTCTATATTAACACTTGGGAAGTTTTCATTTATGATAGTTTCCAGTAGGCCTTCCATTCTTTTGGGGCAATTTTCTTCCCCTTCCAGAATTCCTACTATTAATACATTTGAATGCTTTATGGAGTTTTGTAGTTCTCTAAGCACCTGTTCTGCTCTCTCTCTTCTTATCTGCCTCTTTAACTATCTAGAATAACTCAAAAAACTTTATCCTTTAGCTCTGAGGTTCTTTCTTCTCCATGGTCTAATCTATTTTTGATACCTTTCTACTGCATCTTTACATTCCCTGATTTTTTCCTTTATTTCCTTAAGCTCCACCATATACTTCCTATATTCTACATATCTTTCATCTGACTTTTGGTTCTGTCTCTCCATCTTGTCATCCATTCCTATTCCTGTCTTTGTCATCCACATTTTAAATTTCCTTTCATTAATTCTTTATAGGTGGAGTCTTCTGTAGTAGCTATCTCATGGTCCCTTGGAGGAGTTGGTGTGTTTTGTTTCTTTCTGTTGGTTCTTTCTCATGTGTTCTTCTTGTTCACCTCCTTGTCGTCCTTTTCCTTCTCACTTACTCCTTTGTTTCAAATTACCTTGTCTCTGAGCTTAGATCTTAAAGTGGGCTTAGCCTGAGTAAAGCCAAACTCTTCCTCAAGGCCAAAAAAAAAAAAAAAAAAAAAAAATCAGGAGTCCTTGCTTTTGATGACAATATGTTGCCCAGACCACAGGTGGCTCTGTGGTTTTTTTAGGAGACAGATAACACAGCCAATAATCCTATGGTACTTATTCCAAACTTAGTTGCCTTCAGTGGCGATCACCTGATTGTTTCCTCAGCATTCAGACCATGATGGGTTGGGATCTTAAAGCTCACAAGAATCCTTCAGGGGAATTTCTCACAGTTCCTCCTGACTCCAGCTCCCGTGGGGTGTGAGAGTCCCTCAACCTGTCCCAGGAGCGGAGTTCTTATCCCAAAAGGCAGAATTAAGATGGCTATGCTTTAGGCCCCTGCTAAGACCTTCTCATGACCTTTCCACAATGGCAGCCACTTGTCCATTGAGACCTTCTCAGTATGCCTGCCTCACCAACCACCAAACCTATGGCAAATCCACTCCAACTGGTATTCAGGCCTAGTTGCTGTATATTATTTGAGTCTGCCCAGTCTTGTAGCTTCCCCCAAGAACTAAAATCTCTGGAAAGGCTTCCCCTATCTCAGTCCTCCATGGGGGGCCAGCTAATCCCAATAAGTCACAATCACTTGCCTAATTCATCAGATTTCCACCATTCTGGATCATACACTGTATCTGGCTCACCATCTCCTTGAGCTATGACTCTGGATAAGGTCTACATAGCCTGGGTTCTCTGTTCTTCTGCATGTAGTTCTAAGAGAACTCAGCTAAATGATAATTCCTGTTCGCCATCTTGCTCCATCTCCTGTAGTGCCAGTTTTCACCACTCTAGAGTGCCCCCAAATTCCCCCTTACATGGCCATACATAGTAAAAATAGGCAATTGTAACTAAATGTACTTTTATTTAGAAAAAAAATCATCACACAATTTTAAAAAGAGGGGACCAACACATAGAGAATATTTTGTAAATACTTTGAAAAATTCTCTAATAAATATTTTGTAAATAAACATGCATTTAACTACAACTTTCCATTTTCCCTACATATGGCAATGTTAGGGATCACTTGTGGGACAGAAGTGATAGAAGATAAGAAACAAAAAGTAAAACAAAATTACTTTGAATTATTATAAGCTATTATAGAAAACAGTGAAAATGTAGTTGACTTGTTAGTAATTAGGAAACCATCAGTATTTAATATTCGGTGGTAAATATCTTGAGGTTTTATTTAATTTTTATCTAATAGTTTATTTAAATTAAAGTACTAAATACTGAATTTGGATACTTTCATTATGAAAAAAACATTCATTTTTTTTTTTGTCTTTAACTGTTTAAAATTGCAAAACACTCATTTTATTGTGTTCTACGTTTCTCAAAGTACTTTATCAGGTACATCATTTGGCTCTCACAATGAAATAGTCCTATGGCTTAAGTGGTCCTGGGTTTATTACTTGTTTCTTCGTTTGTATTTAAGATAAGGAAAGTGAATGTTGGCAAATGCAAGTGGTTTCAGTGGGCACATATTTAGTGCTATTAGTGAGCTGGAATCAGAGCTCCAAATCCTGCATCTTTGATCATCTTTGATACTAGACTTTCCTATTCTCTACTTTCCTTGTAGCACTTATTAGGTACCTTCCTCTAAAGGGATCAATATGCCACTGAAAAGACTGTTGCATGCTGTCTAATGCACACTTTTGTTAATTATATACCACTTTTCTCCAGAGAACATCTCCTTTTGGAATCTTGCAAGAGGTAAATGCAAGCCTTGGCATAATACAATTTATGGTTCTGAGAATTATTCTCCTTTGCCACTGCTTTGTGAATCATAATTGTTTGGGGGGTTGTTTTGTTGTATTTTTATTTGATGTGTTTTGCTTTCTACTCTTCCCAACAGAGATTGCTTCAGGGGATGATACAGATTTTATTTTAAAACTGTATTTAAATCATAATTTCCAGCATGAGTCTTGCTGAGATGTCCTGCTTTCCATATAGAACCTCCAGGAATGTTTGTTGTGCATGAAATAAGGCCAGTTTTATTAATAGTTGGGGAGGCATGAGTAAGCCTATGTAACCTTGCACCTTACAGAGGTGTAGAAAGTCTATAGCATGATGTAATGGTAAGCACTTGATGTTTTCTTCAGATTTTTCCTTGTAAAAGGAACAGCCTTTACTGAAAATCTGTTCCAAACAGATGTTCATAACTCCAGCATTGGTACTGCTTACATTTGGAGTATGGTAGGTCTTTGAACATTCTTCACAGGGTGCCTTATTTGGGAGTCTTAACTTTATGTGCACTATTTATGGTCACATTACAATAAGACTATTTATGGCACACTATGTTTTGACATTACTCATGAAACCCCCAAGTCAGAAAATGTTTAGTGTATCAAGCTATCTTTGAACTATACTTTTTTTGTAGTATTTTTTTCTTTTTAAATAGCAGTCAATGCAATTATGAGAAAAATTAAAACCATGAATGTGAAAAGGTTAAATACGAGCAGTAGTTTTCTCCATCACAAGGTGATGATATACATTAACAAATGTGTATATGTATACAAAGAAGTGTATGTGTGTGTATGTATATATATATATTATATATATATTTTAAATTAATACTAAAAAAAAGCATGGATAGGTTTACTCAGCTTGAAAATTGATGCCACAAATATGAAAAATGAGAAAACATTTAAAGAAGGCAACAAAACAGTGTCTATTGATCCCTGTCTATAAAATACGTTTTTTATGCTATTTTATTAAGCTCTGATAAAAAGATTATTCTGATTTCAATGCATGCAAAGTCAGAGCTGTGGGGAGAAGCTAACTGCATGGCTATTGACTATATTTTTGAAAAGTACATGAATAGTTGTTGATTATAGAAGATTAAGTAAATACTGCATTCAGACAGAAACATACTTTAAATCAAGTTATAGGTTATACATCACTGTGCCTGCACAGTGAATATAGCAAACAAAAGCTTTAATAACTATAAGAGAGTAGAATCTTTTTTCCAAGCAACTAGGAGCAGGAATGAGAGCTACTTTATTTCTACTATGGCCATTTAGACATTTCCTAGATGACTGATAAGAATTTCCACTAAATAAAGTGACTGAGGGTCCTGGTAGGGGACAGAAGATGGGGAAGAAAGATGGACACCCAGGAGCTCATATTTTATCCTTGTGGAGTCTGTAGATTATCTTCTTCACACCACTCACACCAGCATTTCCTCCTGACTTTTCCTATAGCAAGGAGCAAGAAGCTTAGAGCCAGATTTCGACATTCCTTTGAGATATGTGAATCAGTGCTGATGACTGGACTTGTAGCAGCAACAATGTAAAGTATGAGAGAAAGATCAGGAAATCAGAGCCTGCGGATCATCCAGCCAGTGAATCATGGTTGAGTCCTGCCTGCCTCCAGCCTTCATTCTGTTAGAGCAAATAGCAAACCACTATTCATGTAAGCTACTGCTTAGTTAAGGGCTCTATACTCACAATCAAATATGATCTCTCACACAGTCCTGGGAAAATGCTCAACAAAGAGAGGAAAGGAGAGGGAACACAGTGTACAGTTTGGCATTTATCATATAAAGAAGTTTGTATCATGTAATCCTCACAAAATTCATGGATTCAGGTACTGTTTTCTGAGGAGGTACAGGAGGCAAACTTCCCATTGCTCAATTTATAAAATCTCCCAAATGCTTTAGCACACTTGGTGAACTTCACACTTGGCTCTTGCCTACCTTCCCAGCCCTGCCCTGTGGGTGGCCTCTTTAGCTTCCACTTTTTGCTTCCTAAAAACTATGCTGCTTCAGGCTTCCCCATTTTCACATATTTTGCTCCTCTGCCTAGAAGTCCTTCCCTCATGCATGCCAACATTGCCTCACCCAGAACATACTAGGGCATCCTTTTCTATCCTCCTCTCAAGCTATGTATTTTGAAGATTTATCCTGTGTGTTTCAATTATGCAGCTCTGATTTTTCCTCACTACTTTAAGAAGAGAGGATCTTTCTTTCCCTTTTTCCCTGTGCAGTATTGCTCAGTTTCTCAGTTAATGTTTGATGGACAACACAATGAATGTCATTACCCCTTCTTAGCATGACCACACCACTTTGGTTCAATACCAGAATGCAGAGGAGCCTCCTGAAATTTTATTTTAAAAAAAGTTAAGAACTCCTTCCTCCATTTCTCCTCATGCACGAGTCCTGAAACTCTTCTCTCTAGGCATGGTTTTTCTTACATTTGGGGGAGGGAAATACCACCCTGGAGATTATTTCCCTTTGGTAAAATGCCCTTGGCAAGTCTTCTGGCATAGAGGGGTGAGGCTTTGGGGAGGGGAGAGACCACACACAAGCAGCAACACTCAAGAGATTTTCATTCCTGCTTCATCCTCTACTGCACCCTCTGCAAGAATGTCCTGAGTTCTGGCAGTGGATTCTGAGAGAGTTATTAGACAACATGTGGGAGCCCCAGAAAATGTATGATTGTGCCTGCAAAATACAATCTGCCTGCATTTTCTAAAATGCAGTGAGAGTTTAGGAGCTGTGTTATTGTCTTAGGAAAAAACTTGGTAAGGAAAATATAGAGGTTGTGTTGATCCTTCGTAAGAAATGCAAAGAAAACAAAAATAAAAAAGTGAAAGGCCCATGTTATTGCAAAACCATTGTGCAGCTACAAGGAGCAAGGAAAATAAAGTGATGTAGTTATCTTATGAATTGGTGTTCTTAAGCAGCAAGTTTCCAGAGCGTACCTTTTCTTGCATGGGTGGCAGGTGTTATTCAATAACGCTGATACTACTACAAATAACAAGAGCTGGTATTACATTGAGCTTCCTATTTGCCAGTCGTTTTTCTAAATGTTTTGTGTATATTAACCTGTAATTTAATAAAGCAAACATTATTATATAAAGACTATTTGTTTAGTTATTTTTGAGACAGAGCCTCACTCTGCCGCCCTGAGTAGAGTGCTGTAGCATCATAGCTCACAGCAACCACCACCTCTTGGACTGACGTGATTCTCTTTCCTCAGCCTCCCAAGTAGCTAGGACTACAGGCAACCACTACAACACCTGGCTATTTTTAGAAATGGGGTCTCACTCTTGCTCAGGCTGGTCTTGAACCTGTGAGCTTAGAGCAATCCACCCGACTTGGCCTCCTAGAGTGCTGGGATTACTGGTGTGAGCCACCATACCTGGCCACTATAAAGACCTTTTAAAAGAAATAATCTAAATTAGGTAGTTGTCAATATTCTTTTTTTTTTTTCAGTTTTTGGCTAGAGCTGGGTTTGAACCCTGCCACCTCCGGCATATGGGGCCAGTGCCCTACTCCTTTAAGGCACAGGCGCCGTCTTAATATTCATCATTTTATGGAAGCAAAACTAAGGTCCAAAGCAGTTAGAGATAGCCCTTATAGTTCTTGAGGGAGTGAGTGTAAGTTCCAAAATTCTAGGGTATCCAACTCAGCATCTCACGAGTCAGAACTGTGGGGTAAGGTTTTCAGTCGCTACTTGTGGGGATGAACTCCAAATTCTTCAACCTCGTATAGACACAATTTTTTTATAGCTCCATTAACATGTCACTCTTTATGTATGGGAATACCTGATTACCACTATCTACATGTATAAAATTATATATAAGTCAATTCACAAATGTAGAATATCCCTTAAGCTGGCCTAAATCAAGCCAATCTTGCCCCATTACAAAATCCTCACATAAGTAGAAAGCATCTCACTGTGACAGTGTTAGGCTCTGATTTTAATGGAAAAAAGGGGAGTCTTCCCAGTTACCTATTAACCAGTTATGAAGCTCTACTCTGTGTCAGGGCCCAGGCAGAGAGAAGGGAAGAGTCCGGTAGCCCTGCCTCCCAGTGCATTTGCTGTCATGAAAGTGTCCATTTTGTTCCTGAAGTGAGCTGTATTTCCCATTTGCGGCTATTCTTCATGCACTTCTTAAATAACAAGGTTACTTTTCCTTGCCCTGTCACCATGAGAAGCCAAGCCATAAAGACCCATAAAAAATGAAAAAGAACGTGATCAAGAATTGAGAAGACATGGGCATTAGAAAGGAATGGTGAGGAAAGCTAGGACAAATAATTAGTTTCAAATATAGGAAATGTTTCAAGAAACCCAAAGGCAGTTGAAGAACAGGAGGAGGATGCTGGGGCCACACATGGGTCAGCTGGGTCTTACTGGGAACAACTGTTTACCCTGGTATCCACTTCTGCCTCAGAAAATCAAGCCACACCCAATATGTGTGATGTCCCTGGAGAAATGGGAGAAAGTGATGCCTGTAGCCTCTAAGTCAGGCTAGACCTGGGTGCTTTAGTCCAGTAACTGGAAAAACTTAACCAGGAAGGACCATGTTCAGTTGTCGTTGAGAAAAGCATTAAGAGAATCCAGAGTTACACTTTGCAAAATGTGACCATGCGTGGAATAGACAAAGTGAAGGAACTCAAAGAATTTTGAGAAAGCAAAGTCAGTTACTGGAAACAGCACCAAAGTGCTAGAAAGTTGTTTCCCAAGTGGTTTTGTTTGTTTGCTAGTTTTAAACAGTGAGTTTGTAGAGGAATAGGAAAGTACTTTATGGACTTTGATAAAGGGGTAAAGAACGTCAAGGACTGCAGGAATGCTGGGTACTCAGGGCAGAGGTAGGATAGGAGACGGAGATGCTTGTAAATGAAGATAAAACCACATATTATAGAGTCTCAAAAACAGTTAAATATTTGAGTTTTATATTCACATGAAAATAAACAAAATGTCAGAATTCTGTTGCCTGATGGGCTTTGGAAGCCTCAAATCTAAACTGGGCAGTCATTATATGCTCTGCATTCAATTACCGCTTAGAACTCACTTTGACCTTCAAAACAAGAAGGACATTTTACAGAGATCCTGACAGCAGAAAGGAAAGGTTCTTGCATTTCATCTGATATTACACTAGCTGGTCAGCTTTATGATTGCCTCAACCAAACAAAAGAATCAGCTGCATCACTGTCATCCAAACTCTGGAGTCCTTTCCAGTTAGAAGCCTCAGGAATATCATACTCAAAAAAAAAAAATTATTTTCCCTGTAAACAGAATTAAACCTATAAAGAAAAGGTCCTTACCTTTCATTTGTTTGAAGACCCCAATGAAGTAAAATATAAATAATGCTCTAATAGATTTCACATGATAAATTTGTACAAAGGGACATGTTCCAGGTGTGGGGAATGAGGACAAAGGAAGATGGAACAAAGAGAAAAAGCAGAAGAAGAGGCAGGAAAAGACTAATGAGGAAGGAAAGGGAAGGAGGAGATGAGGGAGGAGAAGACGAGGAGGAAATTTCCTCCTTCCGTTAGGAGAGTTTACATATGTGTTCAAATTTAACCTCACAACTCCCCTGAAAGGCAGGTTCTACAATTATACCCATTTCAGAGAGGAGGAAAGTAAGAGTTTGGGAAATTTTGGAAACTGCCCTGAAACTCATAGTGAGCAAGAATTGGAGTGTGGCATCTCCCTGTTAAGTCTCTCTGCTACCAAATCCCATATTTTCAAGGTCAAATCAGGACAGGGGAAAGGGGACAGTAATAAAATTAACTGGATCTCTGTCCACCAACCTACATACATATATGCTTGCCAAACATTGGACATACTAGTGTGCTCAGAGAAGTGGCTTTCTTCGTGGATAAAGTTAGGAAAGTACATTTTGGCCAAGAATTTTATATACTCTATATTAAAGTTTAAAGTGATGTTAAAAAGAAAAAAAAAACCTTCTTGTCTCTCAATCCCACTCAATTATCTTCTTAACAATGATGCAACCATTCGAATTCTAACACAAAGAGATGAGAAATGTACAGGCCTTTGAGGAGGCAAGAAAGGAAAGAAGACATTTTTAAGAGAAAAAATATCACCTACCAGCTTAAAATGGAAAACAGAAAAGACTACATTTCTAGTGGCTTCCTAGACAGGAGTCTCTGTTTCCCACTATTTGAGAATGATTAATGAATTGACCTCCTGTGTGCCACTTTGAAAACACACCAAATGTGCTTAGTTTGGCAGACTAGGACAGGAAGAAGTATTCACACAGAACAAAAAACTGCTGTTTGCCAGTAGCTATTAACTCGTGGCTATATCAACACTTGTGCTGTTAACAATAATCTTATCCAAGAGTCTATTCTTGTAGAACCTCAGGGGTTGAAGAAATATTTTATTGGCAGCATCCCTAAGCCTATAAGCAGCGATATGTTTTGACAGAATGAAGCCTCACAATTCTCACCTAGTCTTGGGTTTACTTTCTTATGAGATTGTCTGACACCAGAAATAAAAAGCATCCCCCACCTCCTGCCTTCTGCAAAGAAATAAGATTTACACTCAAATCCTGATGTTACAATTTATTTTACATTTTTCAGTATTCATAGTTTCTTTAAACTTATGCCTTCTAGGCTTTTGAAACCAAAACTCCCACGCAGATGATTTTTTTAACTTATGCACACAAGAGCACTTCATAATATTGATGTGGTCGTGTGGTTGCATCTATGTTGTGATCAACAACTGTTGAAATATGTTCTCTTGTCATATGCTGGGTGTTGGTTTTTGGAGAAACTACAAACCTCTACTTAAATGGAGAGCGTTTTGGTCTTGAAACAATGCCCACAGCGAGAAAGAAGAAAATTGGACATCGTGGCAAACTAAGTCTGTAATCGGAGGTAGAGAAGGTAGCCTAGAGCACAGGTAGGAAAGTTCTACTGGTAATTAATCATTTCAGTCTAGTGGGTCTAGTATGAGCATAAAGATAAGAAGCTAAGTGTGATGAACAGGCAGCAGTGAGGACTTGCCAATCAGTTGTCACATGAGTCCAGCAAATTGTTGACTCTGTCTTAAGGTTTAGCTCTGTAGATCCCGGTTCTACTTCTTGGGACTTTTGTGTCCTTTGTCCACACACTTATTGAACAAATAGCTATGGAGTGTGAAATTTGCCGGGAACTCTGGAACGTAGTACAGCCTCAAAATAGAGTGGGACAAGTTCCCTGTTCCCAAGGAACTTGTGCTTTATGGGTAGACATAAGAGGAGAATATAAATGAATCGTCTGAGAAGGGTAAGCAGAGGGTATCACCAAGGACTGGGCACCTGACCCGGAGTAGGCAGGCAGGAGACGATGAGATACCTAAGCTGTGTTTTAAAAAAAATGAATAGAACTCACAGAAAATACTTCCAAGTATGAAGGAAGAATTACACGGGGATTAAAATTGCAAGAGATTCTTGGTAAAATAGGTCTCAGTAGACTTGGAGCAAACTTATATGGATTCAGAGTGAGGAGCCGTCTAATCATGTCATGTGTTAAAATGAAAGGATCCTGGGGAAGGAACTCAGAAGGTTCTAGATTCAAATAGTGACATCACTATTTATCGATGTGATGTTAGGCATATCATTTGTACTTAATCATCCATTTATGCAGCAAACATTTATTGCAAGCATGTGGGCCTATTCTCATGATATAGTGATAAGGGGGGGAAAGGCTGTATGAGATAAGAAGGATGACTCACTGAGACCCCTGCACAAAAGAAGTGCCAGCAATGGTAACTTTGAACCTTATAATTATTGTCTCCCAGCAACTTGATTGTGGCCACCACCTTCATCCTTCCAGGTGGTTTGGTGGCAGTGGCTGCATGATCACAGCAGAACTCTGAGAGACAATTACCTTCTCTAAACCCTGTCTGTGTGATCCCACTATCACCTGATATCAGCAGCTGCTTGTGGGTTTATTAAAAAGAAAAGGAGGTACAAGTCCAGGGTGATGGTCTTGGCAGTCTGATCCGCATTTCACCACATTAACTGCCATAGAGGAATTAATTAATTTCCACATCTGTTTGTTTTTTCTCCTTTCCACTAAGTGGATTTCACACGTTGCTCTTTCAGACTCACTCAGCTCATAATTAATTGGTTCATCAAAGAGAAACCCACAAATTCACTTTTGTTCAAGTGACAAACTTTTTCTGAACATTGAATATTTGTAGAGCATTCAAAAGATAAAATAATGAGTAAGATCTGCTCCTCTCCCTGGAGTAGCTAAAAATCCAGCGGGAAATACGGTAAGTTTGTAAAAAGGGAAACATCAAAATTGGTCCATAAGTACTTACATTAAAAAAAGAAGCAATTAGTTCTAATGAGGAAAATGAAAAACATTTCCCAAATGTAACACGTAAGTGGGATATTAATGAAGAAGTAGAAATACATTAAGCAAAATAAGAAACAAAAGGACAAGCCCAACAGATGGAAATTCATGCGTTTTTTTGATAGGAAACTAACAGTGTCTAAAATTGATGGAACATTTATGAAGCGTTAACATCTTCCTATGTGTCGAGTCTTTTAAATCCTTGTTATAATAATATGAGGTAGGCACTACTAGGTCTACTTGATGAATGAAATATTCAAGGCACAGAGAGATTAGGTAGTAAGTCTGAGATAAAGAAGATAATAAAGGAAGAAACTAAATTTGACCCCAGAAAGTCTGAGTCTACCTGTACCCCCTGGTTCTGCATGTTCTAGGCATAAGAAGCCGTATGCTGTGGCTGAAAGTGGGGAATCGAGGAAGATAAGGTGATAAGAGGAGGATGAAGCCAGCCTATCAGGGCCTTCAATGCTGAGCTAAAGAACATGAACGTTAGAATACAGTAAAGGAAGTGGGCTAGGCATAAGAGAAACCATATTAGAAAAGACATGACAAGTGATAGTGATGCTCTCATTGCCAAGGAGCCAATAGGGAGTGGTGGGGTCTGTAGTGACATGGAGAGACCTTACACTTAGAGGATCGTATGTAGACAGTAAATCAGTCCAACAGGAGAAATGCCAACCCACAATTGTTAGTTGCTCTTTTTCAGTAAATATCATAAGTGAATTCTCCTCATTATTTAATGTCAACTAATCAAAAACATTTTTGATACCATGGACCAAACAAAATATGCCCACTGGCACTCCAATTGTAATTGGCAGACATCTGTGTTTTTTAAAAATCGTTCCTTCTTAAATTCTTTACGTGGGAAGCAATGTGAACATATCGGTGTCTTAGGAAGATAAGTCCAGAGGTATTACAGAAAACAGAACTGAGAAGGGACAGACCCGAGAGAAGATTATGACAGTAGGAAGAAGGTGACAAAGACCTAGACCAGTGGCAGTGGGAAAGGTAAGATGGAAAAGAGTTTTCAGAGTATAATTGATCCATTAAATGTGGCTGGGGAAGAAAAAGAACGTATCAGTGGTAATCCAGGACTGTCTAGCTTTGGTGATTAGAAAGAAGGTAATGTATTGATGGAGACACAAAACACAAAAGAAAGAGCACAAAGCTGGAGCAAAAGAGGGAGTTCAATTTTAGAAGTGTTGAAATAGGGTTTAGGAAGCATTCAAATCACATCCAGTCTTCCTGGCTTTTCTATTGTAAAGACTAATCATTTGTTAGATTAAGTCAGATTTGATCCACTGATCCCAATCCCTCCCTAGAAAACACTAAGAATTCCTAAAAATTGTTTATTCTTGTGTGACCTAAGTACAAAATCATTTATCAACAAGAATTAGTAATGGCAGAATTGCAGACAGGATTCATTCAGTGTTTCTTTCCTTTGAGTTTCTCTGGCAGTCTTCTATATGTATCGTCTCCATTATGGCAGAAACTTTATGGAGTTATCAGAGGGAAGCAGCCTTTCATACGGAACATTTTTGTTTAAAAAATAACTTTGAGACATTGCTTTTTAGTGATAAATCCTTTTCCTGTGGGTAGGCAGTTAGGTTTCTGGGAATCTCTATTTTTCCATAGTCAAAATATACATCTACTCAGTCATTATTCGTGGCCATAAAGCTTTGGTTCAGCTAATACATTTTATCTTATTTTATTTTATAATACTACAGAGTAACAAACATTTTGGTTGCGTGCATTGCTTTTGTACTGCTTGAGTCAGGGTTACAAGTGCGCCCATCACTCAGATAGTGCTCATTGTACCTATTAGGTCTGATTTCATCCCTCCCTTCATCCGGCCCTCACCTGCTTGATTGCTGGTGAGTCTTGCTTCCATCTGTGCACGTGAGTGCTGATTGGTTAGTTCCAATTTAATAGGACGCACACAGGTGTTTGGTTTTCCATTCTTGAGATACTGCACTTATGAGAATGGTCTCCAGTTCCATACAAATTGCTGCAAAAGGATGAGGTCATCTTTTTTCACAGCTGAGTTCCTGGCATACATACATATACCACATTTTGCTGGAGTGGATGCAGAGAGAAAGGAACACTTACACAATGTTGGTGGCCTTTATAGAAGACAGTAAGGAGATTCTGCAAAGAACAAGAAGTACACCTACCATTTGATCCAGTAATCCCATTACGGGGTGTCTACCCAAAGGAAAAGAAGTCATTTTATCAAAAATACACTTGCACAAGATGTTTCTTGCAGCACAATTCTCAATTGCAAAAATATAGAGTCAGCCCAAGTGCCCGTCGATTCAGCTAACACATTTCAAAATACATTGTTATGAAACACTGTATAACAATAGATCTATGAACATTAGAGACTTAATTAAGTAATTCTTTAGTTCCTTCTGATTTCTGTAAACTTGAGGGTAAGTATGTATAGGAGGGTATAAAGCCCAATCCCTTTTCTTTTAAACAGGGGTCAATCTATTTTTTAAACAAGTATTGAAATCATATAAACTGATACATCATCTATTGGGATCAGTGGAAGATAAGTTAGGCAATATCTTAGGGTGATATAATGCATGTGTATGCGTACACATATCAGGACACACATCCTTTTATTCATTCCACAAACATTTGTATTTATCCCACATGAAAGACATGTGCTAGCTGATGCAGAAAATCTCTGGGAAAGGACATTTCCTGGCTCCAAGCAACTCACAATCTGGTGCAATGGATATAAATAATTGGAATATAAAGCATAAACTGCCACGAAGAGAATCGTAAGTAGGGTGACCAGATTCTAACATCTGTAAGGCGGGACAACATGGCGGGGGGGGGGGGGGGGGCGGTGCGGAGCAGGGGCAGAGGGGGGCTCGGGGCAGGGGACGGCTCAGGGCAGGGCCTGACAACAAGGCAAACTTTGATAAGCAGTTCTCCATAATCACTTCTCAGCAATTATTTATTACAATTTAACATTATAAAATTAACAAAAATAATATAAAACTCATATTCTGGCAAAATAGCCATATGGC
>CAUYQV010143033.1:0-52289 GCA_963574575.1 Galagoides demidoff
CATGTTTATTGAGCTCTTTATAAACTTATCTTAGTAAAGGTTAAAAATAGCAAAAAGAAGCGAAACAATGTAAGATGTTAAAACTGCCATTAAAACTCCAAATCAGCACAAAACTGCTACTGATCACAAGCACAGTTAAAAAAGGCACTTTTACTTCAGACTTAACCACAAAAGCGCCAGGATGTCTGTTCCTTTTTGCCCATTTCCTTTAAGCTAAAACTGACTACTATTATGTAAGTAAGGGGGAAGGTACAGGATACAGCAGCCCACTGCCTCAGCAAGTGTTATCTCTAGCTACAACCTGGTGAGACCCACCAGCTATCTTATCTGTAAACATGTAACTATCTGCTTTTAGGCAGATCCAAACTTATTCTCAGAATAAGAAGCTGATAGTCACGTTCCTCAGGGAGCACTTGAGAATAAACTACCATGCTCTGGTATGGGGGGCTACACCCCAACAGCAAAGGGCCTTTGTTTCTGATTATCACTTGGGGCTTCTTAAGGCGTTTATCTTAAAAAGCCTATCACAGGTGGCAGCAGACTGCTTGAGCCCATGAGTTTGAGATCAGCCTGAGCAAGAGCAAGACCCCCATTTCTACTAAAAACAAAAACTAGCCAAGCATGGTGGTGGGCACCTGTAGTCCTAGCTACTCAGGAGGCTGAGACAAGAGGATCTTTTGAGCTCAAGAGACTGAGGTTGTGGGCGGTGCCTGTGGTTCAGTGGGTAGGACACCAGCCCCATATACCGAGGGTGGCAGGCTCAAACCCCACCCTGGCCAGCTAAAACAGCAATGAGAATTGAAACAAGATAGTCAGGCATTGTGGCAGGCACCTGTAGTCCCAGCTACTTGGGAGGCTGAGGCAAGACAATGGCTTGAGCCCAAGAGTTGGAGGTTGCTGTGAGCTGTGATGCCACAGCCTCCACTGAGGGAGACAAAGTGAGACTGTCTCAAAAAAAAAGAGACTGAGGTTGCTATGAGCTATGAGAGGCATCCTCAAACTATGGCCTGCTGGGTGTTTTTGCTGCTGCTGCCTGTCCTGCTTAGCAGCCGACTCGTCCTGGGGCCCGAAGTCTGGCCCTCCAATAGTCTGAGGGACAGTGAACTGGCCCCCTGTTTAAAAAGTTTGAGGACCCCTGATGATGCCATAGCACTCTACACAGGGTGACAGAGTAAGACTCTGTCTCAAAAAAATTTTTTTTAAAAAGCACTCTCACAAATTAATAAATTAATTTTTTAAAGAAGCACTCTCACCAATTTAAATATTGGAATAATTCAAATGTTTAGAAGACCCAAGAGTTCTGTATTTTTGTTAATTTTTTGATACTGAAAGAATTGTACTCGTCAATATGATAGTTTGTGCTGATGAACATTGGCATCATCTTGAAAGCCACTTGAAATGTTGGGAATGGCAGGTGGACTCTAGGTCCTATGGGCCAGTGCCAACAGGGGCAGAACAGCCTTGCTGTCACAAGGTTTTCTGCTGACCTCTGATGACTTCTGGGGCTTGTCCTTCACACACACACAAGGTTCCCTTAGGATAACTCATTAAAGAACAAATACAGACCCCAAACCTCCCGGTTTCACTGACTGGTGATGTTTTATGCATGTGTTTTATTTATGTTCTGTTATGTAAACTAGGGATATAGTTTATCCCACTCCAAAGATACACGAAAAATCTAAGATAAGGATATCACTATGATGTTTGAAAGGAATTTGTCCTTTGATCACAATGATGGAGTATTATGAGTTTAGATTATCTGGCTGATATATATACTTGCAAGGAGACAATGATCTGTGGGCTATCCACCTGGCTATTAAGAGAACTGCTTCAGATCTAGGACTGTGAAACTCAGGTGTGGAGCCAGCTGCTGGTCCCTGGGTGGCAGGTGAGTTGAAGTTGTAATGGTGGTGTGCTGCCATCTTCTGGCCATGTTATAGAAATCATCAGGCGCAGCTACCAGTTTTAGTGTCTCTGGAGCTTTTTATAAAATTACCATGTGATTCAGTAGTGCTAGGGCTTGATTGGTCATCTTTGTCTCTAACACAAATTCTGGGGGTTTTTTTGGTTTTTTTGGGTTTTTTTTTGAGACGGAGCCTCAAGCTATCCCCCTGGGTAGAGTGCCATGGCATCACAGCTCATAGCAACCTCCAACTCCTGGGCTCAAGCCAGTCTCCTGCCTCCACCTCCCAAGTAGCTGGGACCACAGGCGCCCGCCACAACGGCCCGGCCATTTTTTGGTTGCAACCATCGTTGTTGTTTGGTGAGCCGGACTGGGGATTCGAACCCGCCACCTTAGGTGTACGTGGCTGGCACCCTAGCCGATTGAGCCACAGGCGCCAAGCCCCAAAAGTGTTATTAAGAACTATTTTTTAATTTTTGTGGACTCTTCAGAGTCATATATATTTATAGGGAACATATGATGCTTTGATACAGGCATATAATATGTACTAATTCGGTCAGGGTAATTGGTATATCCACCACTTCAGGTACTTATCATTTTTGTGTGTGTTAGGAACTTTCTAATTCCATTCTTTAGATACTTTAAAATATGCTCTAACATATTGCTGATTATAGTTGCATTAATATACTGTCAAATATTTTTCATTCTATCTAACTATCTAACTGTTTTTTACACCCATTAATCATCACACTTTTTCTTCCCCTCCTCACTGCCTTTTAAAGTCTCTGGAAACAATCATTCTACTCTCTGTCTCCATGAGAACAATTGTTTTAATATTTAGCTCCCACATATGAGTAAGAACACATGAGATTTGTGCTCCTGCACTTGGCTTGTTTCATTTAACATAGTATTCTCCAGCTCTATCCATACTGTTGCAAATGCAGGATTTCCTGTGGTTTACAGTTATATAATATTCCTTCATGTATATGTACCACAATTTCAATACCCACCCATGAACACAGCGACACTTAGGTTGATTCTAAACCTTGGCTATTATGAATAATGCTGCAATAAATATGACAGTGGAGATTTTTTTTTGATATACTGAATTTTCTCCTTGTATATATACCTACTAATGGGATTGCTGGGCCATATGGTCGTTCTAGTGTTTATATTTTTGAGGAACCCTCCTACTGATTTACATTCCTACCAACAGGGTATGAGAGTCCTCCTTTCTCCACATCCTCACCAGCGTTTGTTATTGCCTGTCTTTTAGATAAAACCCATTTTATCTAGAGCGAGAGGATATCATACTTTGTATTGTATTTTTCTGAGGATCATTGATGTAAAGCATATTTTCATGTATCTGTTGGACATTTGCCGGTCTTCTTTTGAGAAATGTTTGTTCCACATTTTCCTTTTCCCATTTTTTAAATCAGTTTATTTGATATTTTCATACCGTGTTGTCAGATCTCCTTCTGTATTCTGGTTATTAATCCCCTGGCAGATGGGTATTTTGGAAATACTTTCTTCCATTCTGTGGGTCATCTCTTCCCTTTGTTGATTGTTCCCTTGGCTGTGCAATTCCAATTTTGCTCTAATTTCCTGTGCTTTGGGGTATTACTCATGAAGTACTTGTCCAGAGGAATGTGCTGAAGTATTTCCCAACTGTAGGTAAAATGCTTCTTAACATATAGTGTTTCAATAGGTGATGAGTTAACATTTAGTAAGTTAAATTTTTGTTTTAAATCTCAACAATGTAAGACCCAAATGTTTGTACTCCAGAGTATGAACTTAAGAAAGCAGTAGTTCCTTCCACTAATTGTTGAGATTATCATTTGGTAAACCACTAAATAATGCCAGAATGCATTTACAGTGGAGAAATTCCAGTTCTATGTGAGAAAATGTGAGTCATTTTTTATATCCTAATGTTTACAAAGAGATAAAATTGTATGAAACAAATGGTTCAGAAAATTGTAAAGATGAATGAAACAGCCAAGAAATGATTTGGAGCAAAGTTCATAAAATAGTAGCAGAACATTTCTCATATTACTACAATTACACCTCAGAAACTCAACTGGTTATTCTCAAAGGAATCTAGGATAACATCGCAAAAGAGTTCAGAACACAAAGCAAAGACATTAGACTGCACAAATTTGCATGACATGACATTTTTAAGTGTATTTCTTTTAAAGAAATTCTGTATTAACATGTTAATATGAAATGGAATTAAATATATATATATGTAATACTGTGTTCATAATCACATTCAGTATCACAAGCCAATTTTATAGCACACCAACACATCAGAAGTTAATTTTGCTTTGAAGTTTGTTTTATGTCAAATTGTCCTTTTGATATTTCTCTGTGTATTGAATAAAGGTAAAAACAAATGTCAAAGTGAAAAATAATGTATTTAAAACCTAGTTTGTGCTAATGGTGCAAATTTATCAATAAATACCAAAATTAAAGTTGAAAAAACACTATAATTTTTTTTTCCAAAACAGAAACAGTAAATCACACAAACAATAATTTGTTCTGTTATATATCGTAAAGGTTATGTTTATACTACAGGCTGTGAATGAGATTAATGAGTTTTCTCAGCACAGTAAACCTCCTCCACAGAAACAGAAGCTAAATTGCAATAAATCACAGGTTTACGTTCACGTATTTATGGGACGGGAAAGATTTAGAGTTCCTCAGTAAAGAAAAGCATCCCAAAGTAAAAGGGAAAATTATGGCTTAAAGGTAGATAAACTGGGACAAGCTGAAAATCATGCATTCAATACACTTTAATAATGTCTGTAATTTATTAAAAGTAATTATCATGGCGCCTTTTCATGCTCATACTTCACCAGAAGTGACAAAATACTAGTTCAATATGTTAGTTACCTTCACATGATTATGTATCAATACCAATTAAATAAGAGCTGTGATTTTTCTACCTTACCATTAAAACTCGATGCTACTTTTTCTTCCAAAAATGTGTCTGCATTATTACCAACAATATGATGCAATGCATTTACTATAAAACATCTCAATATTATGATTTCAGCCAATAACCCAACCATATTGCTGCCCAAAGTTAAGGAATTTTTTTCTTTGATTTTAGAGGAGAAATCTTACTAATTATCTTTGACTGTCTGGTGAGAGTGTAATCTATACAATTTGTTTATATAAGTAAAATAGTTTTGAACTCAATTTCTGTAGACCAACAGATATTGAATGACATATAATATTATTTTTAAGTGAATGGTTTTTCTGCGTCTTCAATTCTTTGCATCATACAAGATAAATTAACTAAAGCCAAATGTGTAAATACAATTGCAGCACTATTGACCCAGACACCAAGATCCTAGCAAATGTTACTTCACCCTCATCTTTAAATGAAAGATTCACTACTGGAAATAGTACAGTGACCTTTCTATTCAATATATTGAAAAGAAAAAAAACTAGAATCTGATATATTCTCCATCTGAGAATGTCATTCAGTCTGATTCAAGTACAATGTAATGTTAGAAAAAAAAGGAAATCAGATTGTTTCAAAAAAATCAAAATCATTTTGAGTGACTGAGCAGGAAAAAGAATTCTCATGAGAAGATTAAAAAATACTTCCAATCCTTACAAATAACAGTACAGCAACAAAATATTGCGGGGTCTGGAATGTCATGTTTTAGACATTTTAAATGGGCTCACTCTCTCTCTCTCTCATCCATCTTCAGAAAGAGATCAGACAAATCATGCAGCTAAATTTAGATCTTATATGCTTACAAATGAATAAAAGCTATTTGGTAAGATTGCACAACCTCAATGAATTCTTCATGGAAAAGGAACTCTTTGATGAAAGTTACTCTGATTTGAGAGCAATGTAACTTTCTAAAGGATTTTATTAAGTCTTTTGAGAAATTTTTGTTTATTAGTGGATGAACAATATCACTTGCTTATTTCTAAGTTATTTGAAGCTATCCTGTTTGCATGTTTACAAATAATGGATATTTAATGTGCACTAGTCAACAAAATCCAGGATTACAAACATCAATAATGTAAAATATCATTGTGAAAGTGGTGAAGAACAATTCATGATTGGAGATAAAACAATCATCCATATGAGTAGAGAAAATAAAAATTTAATATAATAGATAAAAATGTTGCTCTTTTCCAAAGTAAAAACTTTTTAAAACAGTGCACTTTAATTTGTAGCGACTTTTCTATGAATAGCAGTGATTGACAAAAGGTAAATTATTTCTGATTGGCACCTTTACAGACATCATATCACTATCAAACAGCCCAGACAGAGACAGCTTCAGTATGTCTTATCTAAATTGCTTGAAACCGAAAGTGTTTCAAATTTTAGATTTTTTTATATTTTGTAATATTTGCATATACATAATAAAATATCTTGAGGATAGGGCCCAAGGGTGAACATGCAATAATTTTATATTTCATATACACCCCATTTGTAGCCTGCAGTTAAATTTATGTAGTATTTTTAAAATGTTATGCACGAAGCAAAATTTGTGTTATGTACTTAGACGTAGAAGTTTTCCATTTATGGCACCATGTCAATTCTAAAAGGCTTGAGAGTGTTTGGATTTCAGATTAGTGAAGTTTATCTGTAACATATAATTGTTTATATGACACTTTTTAATGTATAGTCTACATTCATATATTTTGTACCTTCTAGAACTATCACTCTATTTTTAGAAAGAATTATCTAGTGAAAAGGGTATATTATTTTTTATTTATTATTACCAAGAAAACGATGTACCTTATACTCAGTAAAATTATTTCACTTCTATGAAAATGGAAAATTATAAAAAGGATTAATTGCATTGTAGTTGTTAGTAGTGTGTCCACACTTGTTCAAAATTGATTTTATAGGAATAATTTTTCCTTGATTTTATAGGAATCATTTTGTTCTAGCAAATTATAAAAAACACATTTTTTAAGCCACTGAATATACTTAAAGTTGCACCATGTATGAGGACATGTAGAAGAAAGAGTATATTAACTTTAGCTTTCTTAAAACTTACCTATTTATAGTCAGATTTATGTAGAAGCATTTAAAATCTTATTTCCAAGAAAACTATCACATTAGATAAAAGAAATACGTAAATATATTGATTACCTCAATGAGTGCAATCGTCCTAAGTAAGAATATAGTTAAACCCACAGCAAAAGTTCTCTTCCCTTTCATTTAAACATGAATAGAATTACACTTTATTAAGAATTTCTCCAAAACACACAATCAGGATGATTAAAGTATTGTTAATGAAGAGTTGGAAACAAGTAAAAGCATGTTTTAGAGGTTCAAGTTGCATTTAGATCTGTACAATATCCAAAGTTAGTAAAGTGATAATAACCTTAATTGACAATAAATAGGCAGGTGAACCAACCTAACACCAACCAGATAGCAGAAACAGTTATTTTCCACTCACTTTTAAATGAATTGAAATTCTTCAACAATGCAAACACTAGCCATCAACAATTTTGCTAAAAAAATCTACTAAACACAGAAGGAATAAATAAAACAAAATATACTCAAGACTTGCTAATAAGTAGAGAAAGTAGAAATATCACCCAACTTGTTTTATAAGACCAACATAATTTTACTACCAAAACACAATGAAGATATTTAAAATAATTACAAATATCTATCATAAATATAGATAAAAGAATCCTTTAAAAATAATGTAAATATACATTAATCAATACATAATAAAATAAAACATTATCAGGTTCTGTTTACCCTTGGAATGTAGGAATGGTTATTTCATGAAAATTAAACAATCACAATAACAGGAAAATAAAGCAAGATTATATGCAGTAGAACCTCCCTAGGTGGCCACCTCCTTACCTTGATCATCTCCATAAGTTGACCTAATTTTCATATATGCACTGTCATGTGCATATCAGTACAGTGGGCCTAGTACCTTATGTTGACCATCTCCATGTTGACTGGTGTGTTAGAGTCCTTTAAGTGGTCAACTTAACAAAGGTAAACCATAATCCTCTTAATAAAAGTAAAGAAATTATATTACAAAATTTAACACACATGGCTTTAGAAACTCAGCAAATAAGAAATTAATATAAAGCACATATAAAAAATCTGTGTCTAATGTAACTAATCATAAAGTCATTAGTACAAAAGTCATATTTTAAACATAGCATGTTTTAATGAGGACTAAGTCAGGACAAGAGAAAAAGAAAAACAAAGAGAGGAAAGACTGAAATTAAAATATATATATAGCTGCCTCTACTCATAGACAGGATTGTTTTTGAAGGGTCCTCATTAAGTTCATGTACAATTGAAAATAGTTACCTATTTAAATTGCACATGAACTTTATGGCCACTCTGTATAAAATCCTAAAGGAAAGTACGTAACAACAACTAGAACTATGAATGAATCCTGCAAATTCTTGAAGATGCATAGTCAGTATAAAAAATTAATTTAATTTCTACATATTTTGACCAAAACTGGAAAAAAATATAGTTAAAGAATAAATTTACAATAATATTAAAAACATAAAACTATTAGAAAAAATTAGGCTATATATGGGCAAGTCCTCTATATTGAAATCTATCAAATATGGCTGAGAGGAATTATGAAAGTTTTAAATAAAGGAAGACCTACGTCATATTCATGGACAAGAGGGTTCAATAAGAGGGTGAAAATACCAAATTCTCCACGTTGATCAATAGCTTCATATGAATTTCAATCGTAATCTCAACAAGATTTGGGGTTTGGCTTTTTATTATTGTTTTATTTAATAGCTAATTATAAACAGGTCCTAAAATTTAAATATCTATATTAAGGACCTCATATATGTAATACAAACAAATCTTGAAGAAGAAAACATTTGGAAAACATGACTTCAAGATTCAATATAAAGCTAAAGCAATCATGTGAGGATTTATATGAAATGAAATAAATAAATGAAATCAAATAAATAAAATAAAGAATAGAGCACACAGAAATAGGCTCAAACATTGATTTTCTACATTGGCACATAAGTAATTCAATAAATAAGAGCAAATAAATTGTGTTGTAAATACTCAATATACATATAGAAAATCTTATACTCCTATCTGAGAGCACATGCAAAATTATTACTTTGCAATTTGGGGTAGGCAAAGAAGTTTCAGACCAGACACACAACAAAATAATAATATAAGAATAAAAAGAGCAATCAGAACTCATTGAAATTAAACATTTCTTTCCACTGAAAGATACTATTAAAAACTAACAAAACCTATAAACTGGGTGAAGATATTTGTGAAAAATGGAAAAAAATGGAAGAAGTGGGAATGGAAGAATGGAAGTTTGTTGGGAAATTATATATAGATCTATATATATACTCTAGCAATTCCACTTGTCCAAGAGAAATAAAATATATATGTTGACAAAAATACTGGAACAAAATTATTCATTATAATTTTATTCATAATAGTCCCAAATAGGGATCAGCAGAAATTTCCACCATCAGGAGGATGGAATAATGTGGTATAATCACACATTGAAATGTTATCAAACAACAAAAAGGAGCCAACCACTGATAATTGCCAAGATATACATGAATCTTAAAAATTATGCATAGTCATAGAGCTATATTCAAAATCATGTGTACTGTATGATTTCATTTACAGGTAGGTATTTTGAGAATAGGTAAAACAATTATATTTTGAAAACAGACATAATAATAGTTGCCTTTGGATAGAATGGAGATGTTTCACTGGTAAGAGGAATGAGGGAGAACTTCTTGGGTGAGACAACAATCCTCGATCTTGATATGGTTAAAACATAATTTGTCGTCTTCGTGTATTTATCAAAATTCATTGAAATGAATATGTATATTTTACAGCATATACATTTGTGTTAATTAAAAGGAATTATTAAATTCTAACTAACGGCTTTGCTTTTCACATTGCTATTGTTCAGTGATTTTGAAGTTACTTTTTCTTCTGTAGTTGAACAAATGAGCAAATACATGGAGGATAACTAGACATTGCCTTCTTTCAAACTATTGGAAAAGTGAGTTACTAACATGAAAAGAGGATGAACTGCAGTATTCCTTGTGACGTTTAATTGGAATTACCCCTGTCAAAATAAACTGTTGCTGTTTTAATATAGATAGAATAAATATACTTATTTTGTCTCCAAAAAGAGCCTACAATGGCAGCCCAGTAGCAATGAAGACAAATAGTGCTCAGTTTTTTATTTCTAAATATTATCCTCTAAGAAAGAAAGAAGGAAAGGAGGAAAGAAAGAAAGAAAGGAAGGAGGAAGGAAGGAAGGAAGGAAGGAAGGAAGGAAGGAAGGAAGGAAGGAAGGGAGAGAAAGAAAAAGACCAGGGACCCAAGAGTAAAACCCAGATTCTAGCCTCAAGGCAATAAAAGCAAGAGCTTAATTGCACTTAATCTTACCCCAAAGACAGTGAAGTACTGGCCCAAGGTGAATTGGAAACATATTATTGCACCACGAAGTTTGAATATATCAAAAGAATGAAGCATAGAAATCACATTTTGGTGGCTCCCATAGAATAAAGCTTGAAAAATTAAGTATGAAAGGGCAGATGCATAATTTACAATATAATATTGGTGATACATAGAATATTGAGCAATGAACTTACTGCTGGTGATAGTTTGAAAAATAAGATAAAATATTTACATAACTTCACAATACATTCTCATGAACTTCTTACTAATAACAAACCAAAAAAGTCAGTGTAGTTGGGAAACATTGTATACCACCTTTAACAAGTGATCATGGTTAATAGTACTCATATTAAAACAAACTAACATCAGGTCCTTCAGATTTCAAGCACTGAAAAATCACAATATTATTACTGTGGTATTCCAGCCTTAAATGTATGGCCTAGATCTAATCATTAAAAAAAAAAAAAAATCCTCAGACAACCTCAACTGGGTTACATTGTAGAAAACACTAACCTATAAAATTGAAAAATGTTAGCACCAAGAAGGGAAGGGAGGAGGTGAGAAGAGGGAGGGTATTTGGGAGGATCTCATCTAATGTGCATGATGCAATGGTACATTTCAAAACTATTAAGAAAAGAGTATAATTGTGATGGACGTGGTATTTAGTTCAATGTAAGCATTTCACATTGTGTATCTAAGCAGGATGCTGAACCCCATAAATACATCACTGTACAAAGTTGTGATTTAAGAAAACAAACAAACAAACAAAATAAATAAAGTAGTCAGGCATTGTGGCAGGCACCTGTAGTCCCAGCTACTTGGGAAGCTGATGCAAGAGAATCACTTAAGCCCATGAGTTTGAAGTTGCTATGAGCTGTGATGCCACAGCACACACCCTGTCTACCCAGGGTGACAGTTTGAGAATCTGTCTCATAAAAATAAATAAATAAATATCCTGAAATAAAGAAAGAAAGAAAGAAAGAAAGAAAGAAAGAAAGAAAGAAAGAAAGAAAGAAAGAAAGAAAGACAGACAGACAAAGACTTAGTGTATGTTTCACATGTAAAGAGTCTAAGGAGGCAGGGCAGCTGAATACAATGAGTGCATCTTCCTCCATTGATTTCTGGAGCAGGATAAAATTACTATGAGAGACATTATTTGAGCAATTGATGAAATTTGAGAGTGCATGGAGAATGTAATAAAGATAATTTTTCTGATCATTATAATATGCTATGGTTATGTAAGAGAATGTCCTTATTTTGAGGAAATAGACACTGAAATATTTAGAAAAATGGAACATAACTTATTCTAAGTGATCATCAAGAAATACACGTGTACATTTAAGAAAGAATAATTTTAAAAATGGAGCAACATTTAAACATATCTCAAATTGCTAAAATGGTACACAGAAATCTCTTGAATGATTCTTGGAGAATTTTCTCCAAAATTTAATGTATTAAAATAAAAATTAAACACACACCAATCTAAGAGCAACGTGGGATAAAAATGGAGTGGTTCCAAGACTGGAAGAAAATGCTGAAGGTGGAGTTTTAGTTCTGAGAACACATGATTCCTTTGGTTTTAAAATACACAATTATTTTCCAGATAAGGAAGAGTGGAGGAAACCCTTGAAGAAACATTGAGGAAACAGTAAGTTATCACCTGGAGGACAGAGGAAGGTACACTTGCTTACAAGTATTATTTAACAGAATAATGTCCACTAGCAGGACAAAAACAAAACAGAATCTGAAAAATCCAACTTATAAAGGATGTTCTTTAATATTATATGTCTCATTCAAAGAAAACTGACCAAGTTTTAGTATTTATAACTGCTACTTAGTGGCTGTATATTGCATGTGCTTGAATTTTCCCATTTTGAAATAAAAAGACAATAATGATACCAAATTCACAATATTTTTATGAAAATGTAATGACAATTCATATAAATCATTTTAAGTACTAAGGACATTATTTAATTTAAAACTAATTAAAAACTGTATGAAAATTGGTTACGCAACTGTATAAATATAAAAGTTAAGCATTTCTCTATGTAAGTAAGTATAAATAAGTAACATACATCACTGGATTCCATATTATTTGCTTTTAACACTGCTAAGAAGAAAAAATTATTGTTAACGCAAATTTTTATTTAAAGCTTTAAACATAATATGTAACCTTTGGACATAGCATATAATCATTAAGACATTTTATCTTTATTTTCTTTTTGCCTTCTAAGTGTATCATATAAGGCCTGGCAATTAAATTTACAGACATTGTCGAAAAAGTTTTATATGCCCAATTGCTGAATATTGCTTCAAAGTACTTGGATCTGCCTTTGGAAATCTATGCATGATACCAGCACCTAGATCCCCCTTTGAACAATTTTAGAATTCTTTTTGTGGAATGGCCATCAGAGCTTTCATATTACCTTGGATGGGATGAATATCATCAAAAAAATTTCCTTTTGATATTTCCTTTATCTTCAGGCAAAGAAAAAATGTCACTGAGGCACAAGTAAGGTGAGTTGCGAGGGGTTCCAATACAATTATTTGCTTACTGGCTAAAATCTCTGACCGACAGTGCCATGCAAGCTGGTACATTGTCCTGATGCAAGAACCATGAGTTGTTGGCCAATATTTTCTCATTTCTTTATCAATATTTACTTGATCTGCCATGCCATAGTCAGCTGATTAGTTGATGCATAATTTGATGAGTTTTTACAATGTTTCTATCAGTTCTGCTTGCTACTGACCACCCTGATCTCTCCTCATAAATGATGCTTTCCCTTCAGAAAAATAATTAACCTATTTGTACACTACCATTTTCTCCATAAGTATTATCCTCATAAATGCAGACGAACATACCTGATTTCACTTCAACTTTTGCCAAGTTTAACAAGAAATTTATGAAAATTCACTGCTCCAATTCAAGCTCTGAAATTGTCATGGCAGCACACAAAAACATGCAACAACAATAATGTCAACGTATCAACAACACAATGACACAAACATAGCTGATACTGATATACCAAGGTTATAAAACATTACTGAGTTGTTTGTACTGTGTTCTCAATGTAAGTGCTTTGTAGCAAATTGAGAAATTTAATTGTCAGATCTTGAATGTTTTCAATAGTTCAATCTGTGTTCCATTGATAAACAGTGAGTTTTACAAAAAGCCATGAGTTTTACAAGGGTTTCTTGGGTTTATCTGGGCTGCTGTCTTGAATCTAGGCTACTTCTTATACAATGAGGAGCTATTTATACTTTAAACGTCCAGACACGCTCTGAAGATTATACAGGCTTTGGATGGAGTCTAACTTAGAATGCTGTCACCATTTTAAGTCTACACACACTTATTTTTGAGCAAGCACAGTATATTTTCTTGACAATTTATTTTCTTACTTTTACAGCTTTATCTAGCATTTTTGTTAAGTTCATTTTCTATTCTTTTCTGAATTTCTAACAGGTCTAAACTAATAAAAATCAGAATGATTTCATGCAATTGTGAAAGAGTAATTTGACATAAAATATTAAAATTGAGTCATGATATTTAATATGATAAGCACATTTGTTCATGTATATATATGCATACATAATAAAATTCATAAATGTCACAAAATTTCAACAGACTAAGAAAGTCACATGAAAGGCTTATCATTAATGATAATATATTTAGCTTACAACATGAGAAGAAATTTTGGAATAAATTATATACATATAGAAAATATGAAAATACACATAAATGTAATGTTCTCTATAATTATGACAAAGAATACTGACCTACAGTTTCTGAATCTAAATAACTTTCCTTATATTTGGAGTTAAGGATTTGTTGCTTGATAACATATACTATAATCTCATTCTTTTCTCTTTAAAGGCATAGTGTTTGTTTATTTTGGTAATGCATTTCTGAATAATAAATATGACTACACAATACACTAATCTGTTAAGGATTGTTGAAATTAAAGTGACTCATGGAACATGCATTCATATAACGTCCATACTTATATCTAATTTTTAATGAGTAATCAACTTAAATAATTAATTCGTCATCCCACTCTGACTTTTGCTTTCACTTATTCAAATGAAAAAAATAACCAGCAAATGTTTGAAGGCTGATTTCAAAGCTACCAAATATATACTATGTAGCAATGCATTACACAAAGCAATTAACTTTTGCAAATAAGCAAGAAAGGTAAGACAAAGAGAAAAGAACACAATCTAAATTTAAAATTTCTGATGACAATGCTAGTACCTATATTGGACTGAATGTAGTTTTTGATGTAATCCAGGAAGCTAACAAATTAATCAGTAATTATCCATCAAGCCAATAAAAAAAAAAACTACTCAGCAAAAACTTAACCTTTCTTTTTATTTAAACCATATTTTTCTCTTTTCTTTAAGACATGGGTGTTCAGTCGTGGGCCACATCCAATAAAGATAGCTATGAATATGGCCCAACACAAAATCGTAAACTTATTTAAAACACAAAGAGATGTTTTTAGTGATTTTTTTGGTGGAATTCAATTGACCAGTTGTCCAGCATGAATTTTGTACATGAGAATATCATTTTGCAATGTCACATAAAATAAGCACATGCGTGCTCTCCCTATTTGTACGCATGTGGCTTCATTCAGTTTCACAGGGGTGTGAAGATTCCAGCGTGTTATCGTCCAAGAAGACAGTTGAATTGACACCATCTGACAGTGCTAGTGGTGACATGTGAGGAGTATCAGTAATAGTTCAACCTACCATTGCATTGTTTGGCACTTAATATTATTTAGCAGTCAGAGAAACGTCCTAATTTACTTACAAGGATAGTTCCACACCTTGGTGGTGTTTCACAGATCACCCAGAGTGCTTCACAATTGGCCCTAAGTCTCAGCCAGCATCCATCATGGAAGCTGAGATATGAAGGGCACAAACCTTGCTCTTTTCCTGTCAGTTAATTTTCATAATAAAATTAAATATAATCACTTATCTGTTATCACTTTTTAATCCCAACATGGCTTCTACAGGGTCTCCAAAGGAAACAGACTCCAAAAAAGAAAAAGACAGATGAAGGAAGATTATTCAGTGAACACTGGGCAGGTGACTACTCTTTTATGGAGGGAAATAGTCAGGGACTCTGCTTGATTTGTAAGGAATTTCTTCAAGTTTTCAAAGACTAGAATTTGAAAAGGCATTATGTCCAAAATCATGCTGCCAAACTTGATGTGTATGAAGGATTGTGTCTTAAGAATGAAATAGTGGAACTGAGAAAAATCTGTCTTCTCAACAAACAAGAAAATTTAAAAGTTATAATTCGGATGAATTCTATTGTAAAAGCTGGTTAGGTGGTAGCATATTTAATAAGAAAAATATCAAAACCATTTATAGATGGTGAGTTTATTTAGCAATCTATGGAAAGTATGGCAGATATAACTTACCCTGAAAAATGGCGGAAAATTTCTAAGGTCAGTTTTCAGAGGAAAAATTGGAAAATCTAATAAAAGAAGTTTGCAAAGCTGTTAATTTTCACTTTTATGCTTTGGTGGTGGGACAGCACTGACGCTGCAAATGCTGCTCAGCTTTTCGTTTTTGTTACAGGTGTTGATGATGAATATCACTTCACTGAAGAAATGGCTTCTGAGTGTCATTAAAAGAGATTATTTATATGAAGCAGTAAAAAATTCATCAAAGCCAATTTCTTTGTCCATTGTTAACACATCAATGTTATGGTGTTGCCCTGCTGATACAAGGTAAAAGAGAGAGACTTGTAAAATTGCTGCCCAATACTACATTTGATGAAGTATCATTGCACAGCACACCCAGACATGTTATGTGTAAAAGTTTTAAGATTGGACAACATCATGTGAGTTGTCACCAAGATTGTATATATTTCATAAGGGCCAAGAGATTGAATAATCACCAATTCCAGAAATTCCTTAAAAGTATTGATGGTGACTGTGGCAAGTCCAGGGAAAATGTGGAAAAGATTTTATGACTTTAACAATGTTAATCATGTTACTTATGGTATCAAAAACCAAATTTATGGAAAACCTGGTGATGAAAACTGGCTTATAGACTTAGAATTTTTAGTGGATTGAATCGCTCATTTAAATGAGTTAAATATGAAACCAACTTATCAATACCATGTTTCAAACTGCAGCAGCATTCCAAATAAAACTGAAATTATGGCAAGGTCACAGTAAGGCAAACAATTTTGTCCATTTCAACACGTTGGCCAAACACAATGCAGAGAACAGTGGAAAATACACAGCCTTGGCTCGATGCCTGTGGCTCAAGCGGCTAAGGTGCCAGCCACATACACCTAAGGTGGAGGGTTCGAATCCCCAGCCCAGGCCCGCCAAACAATGATGATGGCTGCAACCAAAAAATGGCCGGGCATTGTGGTGGGCGCCTATAGTCCCAGCTACTTGGGAGGCGGAGTCAGGAGACTCGCTTGAGCCCAGGAGTTGGAGGTTGCTATGAGCTGTGATGTCATGGTACTCTACCCAGGGGGATAGCTTGAGGCTCTGTCTCAAAAAAAAAAAAAAAAAAAAAAAAAAAAAATAAAAATAAAAAAGAAAAAAGAAAATACACAGCCTTGTTTTTTTATTTGATACAAGAATTTGAAGACAGATTTTGAGATTTCCAGGAAAATAATCAATATTTTGGTGCATTTTTTATTCCATTGTCAGTTAACATAAATATGTTACCTGCCAATTGTCAAGTGGAATGTATGGAGAGCCAACTTTTCAACTTAAAGAAAAAGTTGATCTCATCTTTTTGACTTTATGGGTCTATCTTCCCAGAAACAAATAAACTTCACTTTACAACCATGCCTTATTTTTTGGCAGCACCTACATTTCAAGAATGAAGGATGTTAAAAGTAAAATTTGAACCAAAATTTCTGATGAGCACCCTGAGAACTCACTGAGAATTGCAACTACTTCTGTTGAACGATTGATGCATTAGTTTCTCAAATACAATGTCAAATACTCTATTAGTTTTATGTTGTCCATTTTTTAATTTTTGTAACAAAAATATTTTTCAAAACCACCCTAACCATTTTAGTACTTATATATGTACATTTTATATATCACTGATCAGAAACTTGGGACTGCTCAGTGATTTTAAAAGGCTCACTGAATAAGCTGCTACATAATTATGATTATTATGTGAGGAAGTTTTTGCTCATCCATGGTGGCAGATATCACACAAATTATGCACGGACTTTTGTTGTTGTTGTTGCTTATCATCTTCCCATGGTGTTTGTGCATTTAATGTGTGGCCCAAGACAACGTTTCTTCTTCCAATGTGGCTCAGAGAAGCCAAAAGGTTGGACACCCCTGCTTAAAGACATTTTCAAAAGGAATTTGTAATTCCCAAAAGCACAAAAACTGCCATCCAGTGAAAGCATTTTATGAAGGGTTTGTTTCTTGTTCTCGTGCTCCTGGACATTCTCTACCTTCCAAACTATCAGAGATAACTTTACAAAATGTAAATTAAATCCCTTTCTCCAATTCTCCAATGGTACTTTAATGCACTGGAAATAAAGTCTGACCTCCTAAGTGAGGTTTGCCAAGGCCTTTATGAACAACTGGTCCTTGATGAAGTCTCAGGTATCAACTCGTAGCTAGCATTTTGTCTGTTTTTCTGGGTAAGCTTCTTAAATGTTACCCTGCTTTCTAATTTTCCAACAAACCAAACTCTGTATAACTTAGGGTTTTATTAACTGTTCCCCTCATCATAAAATGGTTTATCACCATATCTTCACATGTAGGAATAGTTCAGTTTATTTAGTGCATCTGCAAAATAATTCACGTTTGAAAAAATAATTCAGTTCTGCAACCAGGCCCCTCTCTTATGATACCCTGTTTTGTTATCTTCACAGAACTTAACAGTAGATGTGATATTCATTTATTCACATGTGATTTATTCACTTATTTGTCATTTATATCCCTCATAGAAAATAATAATAACATAGCATGGTAGATACTTGGCTACTGTGTCACTACTATAACCTCGCATGAAAAACACTGTCAGGTTCCTGGCAATCCTTTAATAGTAATTTTTAATGAAGGGAAGAATGGGGATCTAATAGAAGCTGAGTACATAGTTCTCTGGTTTCTTGGATAGTCGAGGAGCATAAATTAAATTACAATGAGTAATTTTCAATCCTCAGAATCAGAGAATTCCACATTAAGGTTCATGCAAAAGGGATGAGAAATTGACAGAATGAATAACTGTGGGTACCACGGTCTTCATATCCTCCAAACTGATCAGAGTGTCAGAGTTCTGCCTTAACTCTTAAGGGTATGTGTAATATTTCTTGGAGAATAAAATAGTTCTACATGTTGAAACAACAACAGAACAATATTTTAAAAATACTGATTCAGAGGAATGGGTGCAACATCCATAACTTGAAGGCGCGGCTTCACCATTTTTCCCCTTTCAACCACAATTTAAAGTTCCTTGGATAACAGTGGGTTCAGGACGAATTCCCTAACAAATCCCTGAAGGGAAGGAAGTTAGCCTATGTAACTCCTCAGGTACAGAGCTGTGACTTCAAGTGCAAGACAACTATGTCAACAGAGGGTGCTAGAAAAGTGTGTACATATTTAGGAAGAAAATGTATAAAAATTGAAATATTAAAGTTACATTTGACTTTTGCAGTTAAAGAGATATAAGATACAACATACAAGATAAAAAACATTGGTAATGGAGTGTTTGGCCTTTCTGAAAATGTTTATACATTTTTCAGCACCCTGTGTATATGTATAAAAATGTGGATCTATAGAAGAAGGTTTGATAGAATATATGATCTCCCCGTGTCTGTTGAAAAATAAGAAAGTACAGATGGTATCAACTTCTGCTTTATAGTTAGACAAATTATAACTGAAAGCTGAGATTTCTTCTTCATACCCTGATATTTTTGTTTTCAATTTTTAATGTTTGTTTGTTTTTGGTTGCAGTTTGGCTGGGGCTGGGTTTGAACCCACCACCTTTGGTATATGGGGCTGGCACCCTACACACTGAGCCACAGGTATCAACTGATATTTTTATTTTCAGACCATCAGATGTTGGGTAATCCTTAAGAAGTGTCATTTTTGTTTAATCCTTATAATAATATTGTAAGAGATGCTATCATTATTTCCATTTTAGATTTAATCAATATGGATTGTTTCTGTGGGCATCACTCCTCACCACATTGTTATGATTTAGACTACATATAAAAAATAGTTCTAACCAAAATAACTAAAGGAATAAACTTGTTTAGTAGTTATTAGCCACAAACATATTGGAATTTGGGACAGTAGTTTCTTTAAAACTCATCTCTTACTCTAATGTAGATAAATCATATCTTATGTATACTATTAACAAAAATATTTTATTCAACTCCTAAAATGAAGAGCAGTCATAAAATGTTACATGCATGACCAGTATATGAACACCAGATCTCAAACACACACACACAATTACTTCTCAGGATAGAGTACTTAGACATAGTTCTCAGACAGACTGTTATTTCAGATCATCAACAAACATACTAAAGAGGACTATGACTCACTGTTTATGAAGGAATTCATTACGAGACAATCCTATAGAACCTCATTCTCATGGCTGCCAGGAGGACATGACTCTAAACTGAATCAATGATTGAAGCCTCTATTATGTGTATGGCTCATGAAGGAAGTTTGAGGAATCCGTCCATAAAAATAAAAGCTGAAGATAGGTCAATATAAAATTTTCTTTATGATCAGTGTCTCCTGTTAAATACTGGCATGAGAAACTCAGGCTTCCATTGAGACACTAGTATATATTTTGGATGAGATTGTAATAAATTAATATACATGTAATTTTAGATGAGTAATATGAAGTTATGTCTGGACTTCCCTAAATTCTATTTGTCTCAAAATATTCTTCTAACAGTAGCAAAGAGGACTTCTATATCTCAGGTGATAGCTGAAGGGGAGTCTTGGCCAGATACCAGAAGGGTCTTCTATGACAGCAGGAGCTGAAGTGAAGCCAAGAAAGACCAGATCATAAATTACAGCTGCTGAGGTTTTCCACTGCTATTGCCAACATGTCAAGTGGCAACTTGGTGGCCAACAGATAGTCCTAGGGAGAAAGACGTCCAGACACTTTCTCTCTGCCAAATATTCTGCTTTATAGCCCATCACAAAGCTACATAAACCAAATCTCTCATCTAATATACCCTGATTTAAAGGAATATACCTAGGGAGGAAGAGTAAAAGACAAAGAAATTCAAGAGACAACAGTTTTTACTGTCTTTTAATTAAAAAATCATTTTAATGATTAATTTACTTTGTTTTAAACCATATGGGACTAATATTTAAACCATTCTCTTCTAAATGATAATTATGGGCCTAGAAAAAGTCAAAATTACTTTAAGATAAAAATAAAAAAGACAAACGTTCTTTATATAAGCAAAACAAACTCCCCCTCCTACAAGACTGGTCAGCATTCTTTTGTGTAGTATGGAAGACGCTGTTCAATCTGGCAAGTTGGACTTTTTCAGCCAAACTTCTACTTTTCTCTCTCCCACATGTTACACTTTAGCCTTAGGGAAATCTGTAGCTCTTGTCCATGTTTCAACTCTGTCTAATTATCACTTCCTATTTTAAACTCCTCCCTGGTGCCTTTAGACAGTCAGTCATACCCCTCTTTCTGCTCCCATGAAAAGAGGTAATTGGCTGTCCTTCAAGGATTTTAAGGAGAGTGTCCCAGTAATGAGACAGATTCTGGATGAAATAACCTGAAAGGTCACTGCCAACTCTTTATTGCTTTTCTACAAGCTGTTATGTTTACATAAACATTACCCACCTTGACAAGCCTAGGAACAATTAACATTTTTGCATTTAAATATTTTAAATAAACTACAAATGCACCTTCCTTATCAACTCTATTTGTATTCTGGCTGAGAATTTCTGGTGTCTTTCAGAATGATGGCGCTCTATTGTTTATCAAGTGGGTAGATACAGTAATAGATGGGATAGATACATTATCTACACTAAATAATATGGTATAATATAATGTTTTAGTTTGATAGGGCTGCTATAACAAAGTTGTACAAACTGGGTTGGTTAAACAACATAAATTTATGATTTCACATTTCTGGAGGCTAAAAATCCAAGGTCAAAGAATCACTAGCGGTAACTTCGGAGGGCTATGAAGGACAAACCAGTCTAGAGTCTGGTGGTATGCTGGCCGCCTCTGGCATTATGTGGATTGAGGAGGCATCTTTTAATCTCCGCTTTTTATCTTCACCTGGCATTTTCCTTGTGTGCATGTTTGGTCAAATTTCTCTTTTCCATAAAGCCACTGTTCACATTGTATCAGGTAGACATCATTCTCCAGTATGAACTGATCTTAACCTATTACATCTGCAACGATCCTATTTCCATATAAGGTCACATTTTGAGGTATTTGTATTTAGGACTTCAATGTAGGCATTTGGGGATAGACCCAATTCAGCCCATAACATATAACATATAGACAAACTGTAGTATAGAACTATCTGAACTATTAGTATGTTATATGAGATAGGGTACATCTACAGTATATATTTACATCTACATATAATAGATAGTATATACCATCCAATTAATATGTTGTCACAGTGATAGTTGATTTTGTATGGTTATATCACATGGTTTATAACAAGATTCAGACTGTATTCTCCTGTTTCATATTGGTAAAATAATCCTGCAATGGCGATTTACAATACAAGCAATATTAATCAATGTTGTGTCTTATATAAATACGTTTGTCTCTGTGTATATGTGGAGTATGTATATGTGCATGTATTATTTGCTATTTGTTCAGTAGAAGTTCAAAATACCTATTACATGGTAGTTAATGAAGTAAATAGTGCCATTTAAAATCAAATGAGTATTGCAAAGATGACCATGTTTTGTTGAAATAACTTTTCTATTTTCTCTTTTTTCTTCAGAAGCTGGACTCTTCTCCCCTACTATCACAACTAAACTTTCTCTGAGTTCCAATCACTTTGGAAAAGGATCTAAGCAGCAGAAGCCATGTTGTGTTCAGAATGACTGCCTTATCCTGGAAGAAAGCCTTTGTGAGCCGAGGGAAGATTTTAATGACTCACTCTGTCTCCATTATGACAAATTCCTTTTGCAGAAGTTTTTTCCATGTTATGCATACACGTCTTATACTAGAAGAAAGTCTTGGTGAGCTGAGGGAAGATTTTAATAACTAACTCTGTCTCCATTATGACAAATCCCTTTTGAAGAAGTTCTGTGTTATGCATATATGTATATAGCATGTGTGTGTATATATTATGCTTGTAGGTATACAACCAGTATTTTTGCAAAATGTCTCTAATCATTTGCAAGAAACACGAAGTTGTTTCTAAATTCCATTTAGGTTCTAGCTGGAACTTCTGCCGAATTAAGACTGACTTACTTGTTTTTGTGCTTGGTTCTGCCACTTATGCTTCATTTTTGTTCACCTGTATAACAGGAAAAATGATATTATTGTAAGTAATTACCATAGTGACTGTAAAACGCAGTCTCAGACATATAGTAAGAACTCAATAAATGAGAATTGTAATCCTCCTCCTCCTCCCTTTCCTCATCATCATTCTGTTTGAAAGAATACAAACCAAAATAGTAACAATGCCTATTTCTCCATGTTGGAATTAAATCTGATGATTTAATACAATATTTTTAATGTATCTTCCCATTCCTTACAAAGACCATGAATTGTATTGGTAATAAGAACAATAGTGTTCTGAAAATGAAATTCAAAAACATCCAACTGTATTAATCCAAAAGTATTAATAAAATATGATATATTCATTATTTAAAATAATGTAGCATTTTCTATATCAAACAAAATTGTGTAAAGTAATTATGTATTACAGTAAAATACTTGTTGATATACTTGACAAATTTGAAAATGACACAGGCAAACACTAGTTGCAACTTTTTTCCTTCTAATTTGTCGACAGTGGAGCTTTAGAGCCATATAACAGTTTTCAATTAGCATTTCTCTAAGTTTTTATTTTTGTATAATTCATGCTTTAAGAACAATGTGGGAATACTATCATCAGGCATTCTCATCTTACTGAGGTTAAATTGCCAGACCAGGATTTATGGATAGCATTTAGTATTGGAAAGTATTTAGTAGTTAGTTATGATAGTATTTTTCTATCTCTTTACACTCAAATTTACTGAGTCCTTTAATTTAGATGTTTCTTTCTATATATAAGCATTTTAGCTTCTAGCTGATGGAAGAATTTAAGTTACATAATGTTCAGTTAAGTTTGTTTACATGTGATAAATTTGAATTCTTTTATGTCATTTTCTGTGGACATAATTTTATTTGCTTTTAACCTCTTTTCTGACATTTAAAAATTAATTAATTTTTCTTTCTTCCCTGAAATTTCATCTCCAAGATTGCATATTATGGATTTCTCCCTGTTTTTTCCTTTAATTGTTAACATTTAAAAATCTACAATTTTTTTCTTTAAAAAATATTGATATATTGAAAAATATTGACATAGTTTTAAATTATTTTCTTTCTGTTATCAGTAATATCACTTGCTAATATTAATCAAAACCTGTTCTTTATGTTATGTAGAACAAGGCAAATAGCATTTCTACATAATACTGCAAAGTTATTATTAACCATAAGAATTGCATCTTTTTTCTGCTTTCTTTGTATTTTCTTTGTAATATTATTAGCTTCACCAATATTTGTTCTTATTAACTCTTCATTTTATTTTTCCTTCTACATTCATTTTTTTTTTTTACTTCCAGAAGTACATCCTTTGATAGTCTGTAGAAGTGATGAAACTAATGACATAAATTTCTTTTCACTGGTACTACAGAAAAGAAGATTCTGCTGACCTGGTATTATTCTTCAGTAGGTTATCTGATTTTGCCTGCAGAATGAAAAGGATTCTAGTATTTTCTCTCAGATCTTCATCGTTCCCACAATTTTCCCCAACGAAAAATTGATGAATTTTTAAAGTTCCATCGTCAGTGGGCTTCTTATTCAAACAACTCATAAATGTCTTCACTACAGAATAATCTCAAATTTTATTTTTTCAATTATTTTCTTTCTGTTATCACTTTATTTTCTCATGTTTATTCTTTTCTGGACATACACTGCAGAGCCTCATCATATCTGCTTGTGCCTTTACTTAGGTTTCCCATCTGCCACCTTGTAGACACTCTGTACTTCATTTTGATGCTGTCTTTTGCTCTATACAATTCACTAACTCTCTGCACAGAAATTTTCATCTCAGTGCTTCCAAGCCTTCATCTCATTAGAAAATACATATAGAAAATATTAATATTTTACGATACAGCTGGGTAAAAGACAAGTCTCCTTGTTCCAGGAGTTTGTTTTAAATTTTTACCAAAACAATTGATGTTCTTTCAGTAATGTCTCCAGAATTTGTAACTGTTGCTTTTAAATAAACCCAGTCATTAGCACCTTCAATTCTTCAAAATATTCTAATAAAAATATTTTGATTTTGATTTGGTTTATGACTACATATATATATTTTAAAAAATACAAAATATCTGTACCAAAATATCAGTTGACATATAAATCAACTAACATATCTATCATTGCAGTTAATAATCATGTTCTCAAAAATAATACTTCTCTATTTCTTTCCATTTCCTGTTGTTTTACTGTTACCAAGTGATGACACTGACAACCCTGGAAAGCTAGTTAAGAGAATTGCTCTGTAATTATGAGTGTTACTTTGACTTCAGCTCCTAACTACAGGACATTGTGACTAGCTTATTGAGTTCAATGTGAACCTCTTCCAAGGTCATCATAAAAGGCTGAGAAGTTTGAATCTTTTTCTGCTCATGATAGATATTTTTGTAGTAATTTCTAAATATAATACATAATGTTTGGCATAATTAAATGAATGGCATCATGGCTTCATTTGAAATTGTTTCAACATTACTTAGCTGGAGAACATTAAATTATATCTGTATGTTAATGGTTTTTTCCTTCCTTTCTTTTTCTATTTTTCTTTTTTCATTTTCTTTCTTTGCAATTAACATTTGTTTGTGACTTTGATTACTGACAAAACCCATTATGGGCTACAAAAGTAAGTAAATATTTAATTATTTTAAATATAAGACAGAAATATGATAGCTTCAAACATCATATTTTCTAAAAATAATGTTTTTTCAGATTGCAATTAAAACACTGAAGAATATAACATATTTCAAACAAAGTAGATTGAAATAGTAATATTGCTTAATTCTTATAGTTTATAAAATCACAAAATAGTATCACCTTTATCTGTAATAAGTTGCTCAGAAATTCAATTTTAAAAGCCCATTTTATTTATAAATAGCTATTTTTTAAAAGTTAAGATTGTTTTCAGTTTCTGAAATAATAGTTCCAAAGACATTCCATCAAGTATCAAGCTGTAGATAATTTTTATTATCAAAAACAATAATGATGACAGATAAGATGTTCAAAAGAAATTTTTAAAAGTTACTACAATCAATCATCTTCTATTTAGAAAAGGTAAGATCAGACGATGGGAATAATAACAATTGCAAAAAGAAAAGAAAAGAAAAGAAAAAATTTAGATTATCAATAAAATATGTACCAGATTATGGAACATGTTTTATATGCTCACAAAACAAGGAATGTCCCTTACAACAAAAACTGCAATATGTATTTGTCAAATTAACTGAGATATTTAATTGTGCTATGGTCTGAATGTTTGCGTCCTCCAAAAATTTAAGTTGAAATTAATCATCAATGTGATGACATTAGGAGGTCCAACATTTGGGAAGTGATTATGTTATGAGTGTAGAGCCCTTATTAATGGGATGCATGTCCTTTACAAGAGGTCCCAGAAACCTGCTCGGCTCTTCCACCCTGTTAGAGCATGGGATGTCCCAATCCATGAACCAGGAAGAGCAAACTCAATCTTCTTTGAATTTTCTAAAACTTTGATCTTGGACTTCCATAGCCTTTAGACTCTGGGAAATAAATTTCTGTTGTTTATAAGTCACCCTGCTGGTGGTTCTTTGTTATAGCAGCCCCAAAGTGGCTAAGGCAAACTGGAGGTTTATGGAGGAGTCCCACAGTAAACATAGAGCAACCTCTAGTGGCAGGAGATCATAGTCACACAGGCCTACCTGAATAATGAGTTTTGGAATTTTACAGAGGGAAACACAAAAAAATTCTAAATTAATTTCAACAGCAGGCATTTCATTGGTTGTAATGTAATTTAAAATTAAAATTTATAACTATTTGTATCTCACAGTAAACTATAGCAAACCCAAAGAACAATAATGTGCAGAATCCCTCATCTTTTTTGCTCTTTAACATTATAATAATTTTTTTTTAATGAAAATAATTCTAATTTTTTATTTTCAGATTTTTATAATGCTTTATGCTTGTTTCATGGAAGCTATTTTGTCCCAAAGCACTTTGAATATTAAAAACCATCTGCAGCATTTTAGAATCAGCTTAGAAGCTTAGAGTCTCCTGAAATCTCTGAACATGAGCCTGGACGCCTCTAGTTTTCAAACACTCTGCCAACGATTTTAATAAGGATTGAAAACCACAATTTCTAATACAGAGTTTTACAGTTCTTTTTATCCTGCTATACTCTCTTTAGGAACTCTGCTGTGAATTTTCTTGGCAAGAGTCCGTGGGCAGCTTCTATGTAGTAACACTTCCCATATACATTTTATAGTTGTAGTCTGTGAGCTCAACCTCAGCAGTAATCATCTTCCGCTAGGTCTCCGTACTGTACTTCCACAGTTACCGTTCCTGGTAAATTCAAACCCAGAGGCTGACATTTATTAAATATACCAGAAGTTGAAGTATCATTGTGAATTCAGGTGCTACTTGCTTTTAAATTTAACTTTCCCTCTCCTTTTGCCAAAAAACGATACCTAGTGAGTTGTAGCTTTTGGAGATATTGGTGGTTGATTCTCCTACATTTCAGTCTAGGTGGGGAACTATCTTTAAGTAAGGTCCCAAGTTCAAAAACAGACCCTCTCTGGTCCTTGTTTATAGGCAAAACAATGCCTTATTGACTTCAGGTTTTATAAGAACACTTTTAAGTCCGAGTCCTGTGACTTTTAAATCCTGTTGTTTTAGGTCCATTTTTGCTCCTTGTCACTCGATGGGCTCTATGAATTTAATACCTGCTCATAATTCTCAATACAAATATTGTTTCTGATCATTTAAAGACCTTATTTTTGAGCATGGCTGTCTGGTAAAAATTCAAAAAATATTCCTTTGCAATAGAAAATAGGATATTCCAGAACGTAATTAATCAGTCATCGTGACTGGAAATCTTGAACATTGACTCTTTAAATATGATGATATATTACTCTGAAATAATTTTCTTTAGATTAGTAAATAATTAGCTTTATTTTATACTTGAAACTTGTGGTTACTCTTGACAAATACTCTATAGCCCCAATGTTATCCTAAAAATGACAAAACAGATCTTAAATTAAGCACATTTTACTCACATATGCCAATATACTGCTAGAAATTTTAAACACTACAGTATGCTAATATAAGATCAAATTTTTATCTAAGATCCAAAATACAAAATCAGGTTTTATTCAGATTTTATGTGTGACTTATTAGTGATTTAATAGAACAATCAAAAAGTTACTAGGTTTGGGGACAACTGTCAGCTTAAATATTTAAATTTATTTTTATAGTACAAACCAAGCCAGAGGTTCCTATAATAATCATAAAATGACACATACACATAATGAATTTTTGAGACCAAATAACACGAGACTTAATTTGCCTAGAATAAGCATATTTTCTCTTTTTTTTTCCTACTTCAAGAAGTCAAAACCTATTCATTCCTTTTGAGTATAATATTCCTAATATTCTTCAATTACACACTACTGAAAATATTTAAAAACTTTACTTTTTAAAATGTTTATATCAATCTTAAATTTAATGTCTGTTTCCTTGCTGCTAAAAATATTTTTCTGCCTTAGGTTACTGTATAGAATGCATTCATAACATCTGAAATAATAAAAATGTGTAACAACTTAAAACGTTTACTACGGAAAAGCTTATGCCTTTGACAATGTTCTCTTGACAAAAGACTTTTTATAGTTAGTCTTTCTCTCAAGAAAAATCTATTCTTAATTTTTTATAAGTAATACTGTTTTTAATAGTTAATGGTATTGTCTTTAATACATAAATCCTTTTCTGCCATAGAACAGCCTTGTCGCTTGGCTTTCTATATATGACTTCCTGATGAATTTATTATTTTTCTGTGACATTGCACCCTCTTTCTACCTTTTCTATTTCTGCTTCCGAATAATGGAAAGCAAACTTATTCACTAGCAAGGCACTAATAATTTTTAAAAGCAAGAGTTACCTTTCAAAAGCCAAGTCTTAACTTGAAAAGTTAAAACTTGGCAGGCATGCTTTATAGTTCTAATATTCTATCAAATTTTAATAGTTTTAATTGCCTAATTATCTGCTCCAGTGCAATAATAAAGCCTTTTAATACTTCATTTTCTACTACAGGAAAAAGTATTGCAGTCTGTGCTGGGGAACCTTCTAACCCTTTGTTGAATGCTAAGTTGGAGTTCTTTTAGTCTAATCTTGCACTTTGGTAAGCTAGCTCCATCTGTCATCTCACTTCCGTCCCCTCCACCTCCCTCCTATACCCAAATGTTACTTGTTTATTCAAGGAACACCTCGTTCTTTCCTTTATTTTTTTGTCATTGGCAGCTCCGCTTTTTATATCCATCTTTATATTCCTCAATAAATTTCTCTCTATTTCTATGCATGTGTTCTTTAATGCAGGCAATAACTTCGTTTCTGAATCGTATATGCCTCCCCAAGCCTCTGGTGTTTACCTCTGCTCCCACTCTTGCCTTTAGCGCCGCTCTTGGTAGCCTGGGCTGCACTGTACTGAGCAGTTCCGAGACAATCAATGCCTCTTTTCAGGCACTGTCAGGAAGAACTGCCTTGGGCACACTCAGCAGAACAAGGGACCAGGAGGTCAACCCCAGTAAGAGGATTTAAAGACAACTTCCAGGCACTGAATTCCTTCTCGGGAAATTCTGCGATCCATGTTATGTCTTTTTATTGAACTGCTCAATCTATGAGAAGTAGTACATGGTATATATGAGAAATGTATTTATTTACAATTTCAAGAATTTATTTCTCACACAATGAGCACACAGACATTCCAGAGTTTCATGCACAGAAACACTGTCATGGGTGCTCAAGTTAGTAATATTTGTGACCTCAAGATCAGAAATCTCCACTTATAGTTTTCACAGGAGTCTCAGCCCTTGAGCCCAACTTACTCAGTCTTATTCTCTATTCCAGTACTACCTACTTGTTCTGAAACTTGTTTTGAAATTTTTAACACCTCCTAAGTGAAAATGTTTACTTTCAGTTTTGTTAGTCATAGAAGTAGTCAACAGAAACTTGGGATCACAATATTCTTTAGTAATGATACATTGAATGAAATCAGCTTGGGAAAAAAACTTCAAATAGTTTTCTGTGAGGGAAAGATAATGTTCAATTAATGAAAAATCAAACCAAGCAATTTTGGAAAACCTTTCTGTCTAAAGTGTTTTGTTTTTTTTTTTAATGAGTTGTAATTCACCATCAATTATTAAGACTAAATAAAAAAAATTGTGAGTAATGTAACTACTTCCATGTCAAACACAGTGCAGTTCAATAACACATCTCAATAAGGTATTAACTATAGCTACTAAAGATATTACTATATCTATTTAATTAGTGATTACAGGGGATATTCAAATTTCTCTCTATGACCTAAGGCAAATACAAACTAAAGTGTTGGATTAATAAGTTAAACTCATAACTGGTCTTAAAATATGATTAGTTTTATGTATAGTAGGAATAGTAATTATATGTCTCTTTAAATTTTTGTTTTACAAATAATACAACTAAGAAGAATCTTTTAGAAGAAAAAATACTTATATTCCAACAGTATGCTATTCCATCAGGCTTACATGTTTTTGCCCCATACCCAGTTCATTATTTTATGTACTTGTTAGATACAGGTGAAAACATGCTTAAATTTGTTTTATGGGAAAACTTTGATGAGAATTTCTGGACAGGCCAAAGTTGAAAATAACAAGCATAAATGATCCAGAATAGAACCCCAATCAAAAGAGGATTTGATTAAGAATAGAAGCAAGGCATTCGAAGTTAATTTATCTTTATTACAGCTTAAATAATCACACCTCTCATTAGTAATAGTCATGAAACTCAACATCTAACTACAGAATGAAAACTATAAAAATATAATTTTAAGGAATAGCATTTCATAGGACATTTTATGTTTTCTCTGAAAATATTTTTGTGGGCAATCTTAACAAGATCTGAACATCTATGCTTTGTTTCCAAACAATTTTTCTTTCAAAAACAACTTTTTGAATTAAACTACTTATTTAACATACTTATTGCTGTCTTCAAAAGGCTATCTTAAGTCAAATTCTTTTAAATTCCTAAAGGTAAATCTTTTTTTAAAAAAGTCAAGCGTGATTTATGGTCCAAAAGGGACATATTAGTTTGCATTCCAATCATGCCTATGATTTATCCTATTAGGGTACATGTGAATTTGTCTAAAGGTCGAATATAAACGTCTTAACACAGCAATTATGAAAAAGGCATGAGGGCTATGTTAGCCAGTTGGATGAGAGTTTTTCAAACTGTATATGGAAGCAACACACTGTATCCTATGATAGAATTAACGTACACAATTATGATCTAATAAAAAATAAATTTTAAAAAAAGTCAAGCAAACCTGTGATCAATGATGGATTTATTCCCACATATTGTTTTGCAAATCAAATTTATGGAAAAGAAAACAGTTGATATTGTAAAAGAATTTACTCCTTTCAGCCTGAGAAAAGACACACCAAATGATTTTTGCAAGCACGGCATTTTATCACATTTGTTTGCTCTGTGTGTTCACTTGTATTCCTTGAAGTGTTGCAATGGTTAATTTTACACCTAACCCACAGTGAGTGCTGCAGGGTGGAGTGGTCGCTAAGCAACCCAACCAGGAGAACATTAAGTACCAGATTTTCCTCATTTAAATCCGTTTGAGAGCTAGAGAAGTGAGAGATTTTTTATGGGCAAAACTTTTCAAGTTGATTTGGCTAAACTAAGCAGACTGCAATTTGTATGCCTGAAATCTTGTCAGGTTGGCAAAGACTGAAACAACGAAAATTGCTTTAAGAAAATACTATTACTGCTGTAAAAAGGATTTTTCTTTTAGGAGTAGCCTCAGTTGTGTTCTTAAATAAAAAGAGATATTTTTCAAATGCTGTAGAAATTCAATATTTGGTATAATTTTATTCTTACGCACTTGATATCCTAAAAATATTTTTAAGGCAACTTATGCTATTAATGAACCCAAACCCATCTTAAATATCACTAAATAGAAAATTTTTAATTTTCTTTGTAGATTTAAGCAGAGAAAATATTAATTCCTTTTTTTTTTTTAATTTTAATTCCTAATAGGCCTGTGACATTGATAACTCAAGTTTGGTAGGTGATCGGTGGGGAGAAAGTGGAAAGGTCTTTCATTTTAAAAACCCACAAAATCCTGGGTTGATTTCTTTCCATAAAAACATTAAAAATAATTATTTTCTTTTTTCTTTTATAATTTTCTTGTTTAAATATTTGATTTTCCTAACTATGTAAACATCTTTATAATTATGAAATAATGTAATAGTTATAATTTCAAAAAGATGGCTTATCATCTCTTCATTTAAATTTTATATTAACAGAATTATATTTGTTTATGAGTTGCATTTTTTATTTACCAAATAAAACTTTGTATTTAAATTTTGTATTTTTAATTCTGTATTTGAGTATTTCACATTTCACAAATGTGAAAAATATTTGTGATTCTGATGAGCTATAATTTGCTACTTTTTAATTATATTTTATTTAATTATATGAATATAACATACAAAATTATTTGAGACACATTAATGAATAAAATCAATATATTAATTGTCTGCCATTTTACTGTTACTGAACATTTAGGGTATTTCCAATTGTGAATATTAAAAATAATTCTGCTATGATAACATTTTATATGTCTCATAATATGTCTGCAACATATTCCTCTGGGTATATTCCAGAGAACAGGAATACTAGGTCATAGGGATGCTACATTTTTAACTTTACTAGATAATAAATTGGTTTTCAAAATATTTCTGTGAAGTAACAATCTACCACAGTATATGAATATCCTATTTGATGTTACAAATATCCACCATTTCTCCTCATACCATTTATCATATTGGGATTCTTTTCCCCAGTGTATGTTTTTGTTTGGTTAGTTAAGGATCAAATGCAGCTTGTTTCATCTCTATGTTTTCTATTCTATGCCACAGATCTATATTCACAGGTATTTAATTTTCTTTGAATTTTTAGTGAAGAAACTTGTATCTTTGATTTGATTCTCAGCTTGGCTGTTACTGATGTGGGGACACTGATTTGTATGCTGAGACTTTATTACCTCAATCACCTCCAGAAGCCTTGTGATTGAGTCTCTGAGGTTTTCTAAGAATAAGAACATAATATCAGCAAAGAACAAGAGTTTGAACTCCTTAGTGCCCATTTGGGTGCCACTGATATCTTTTTCTTGCCTGATATTATTGGGTAGAACTTCCAGCACAGTGTTCAATAGCAGTGTTGAAACTAGACAGCCCTGTTTTGTTCTATCTCTAAGTGGAAATGCTTTCAGTTTTGCTCGATTTAGTATGATATTGGTTGTGAGTTTGTTATACATGGCATCTGTCAGTTTACAACATGTCCCACAATGCCTATTTTATGAAATGTTCTTGTTAGAAAAGCCAAATTTTGTCAAATGTTTTTTTTTCTGTGTCTACTGAGAGTATCATATCATCTTTGTTTTCTCTTTTATCTGTCTAGTGAATTATATTTATGGATTTAAGTATGTTGAACCAACCTGTATCCCTGAGATAAAGCCTACCAGATTATGATGTATACATTTTGATGGGTAGCTATATTCTGTTTGCTAGGATTTTATTGAATATATTTGCTACAATGTTCATTAATGATTTTGGTCTGTATTTTTCTTTTTACTGGGTCCTTTCCTGCTTTTGGTGTTCAGGATGATGTTTGTTTCATAGAATGTGTTGGATAAGATACACTCTTGGCTAGATTAACTAGAAACAGAAAAGTAAGATCCCCCATAACTTCCATCAGATATGAAAAGGAAATAACAATAGATACCACAGAGACACAAAAGATCGCCATTGATTACTACTTAAAACTCTATGCCCAGAAATTTGGAAATATGGAGGACATGGACTAATACCTTGAATTATACCACCTCCCTAAACTCAACCAGAAAGAACCAGACGTTTTAAACAGACCAATACCAAGCACAAAAATTGCAACAACAATAATAAAACTTCTAAAAACGATGTTTTATATAATATCTTCACTATTTTTTAATTAAAAAAATTTTATTTTCAGTTTTGAAGGATTTTCTCTGACTCCTAAGTCATTTAGAAGTGGAATCACTCATTTTTTTGTATTTACTTTACTTTTAGTTATAACTTTCTTGTTTTATTGCATTTGGTAATAAAATTTGAGTTATTTGAATTATATTAAGAACTTTTATACAGACAATATGTGGCAAAATTTTATAAATATTCAAAGTGTGCTTACCTAAATATTTATTCCACCTATATGTACAGGGATACCATAATTAGATACAGAGAGAGATTTCTATTACCCAAATTTGTGTAAGTTTTATTGTTTAAAATTTCCTTTTTTGGTATGTTCTTTCACTGATAATGGTGCTGATAGTGGAATATTAAAATTTACAACTGAAAGCTTCCATTTGTCTATTTCTCCTTATATTTCTATTAGTTTATAATTTATTTATTTCAATTCTGTCTCATTAGGTGGATGCAATTATAAAATGTTTTATCTGACTTGTGAAATCTTAGCATTCTCTTTTAAAATAAATGTTTCAAATATTGAGTTTAAATACTGGAATATGGTTAGTAAGTATTATGTACATGCCACTCCAATGACTTAGAAACAAGAGAACAAAGGTAATTAACTATATAGATAGACCTGACTTTGAATTTGTCTTCTTAATAGTTCTTAATGAGATATAAGCTTCCTGGAAATGCAAACAAACAAACAAAAGCTAAAATAGCACCGGTTTCCTATAATTGGGTTTTGGATAATCCCATATAGTGATAACAATCAAATGGCCATTCTCTTAGAACAAAAAGCAAACAAGCAAAGATTGAAGAACAAGGAGTGAAAATGGAAGCGGTGTTTATTAATTTCTGTGATTATTGTCAACAGTAAGAGTGAATTCCGTTTCAATAATTATATTTTTAGCATTAACGAAAAATTTTAGAATCATAAACATGTGTCTTCAGAAAAATCTATGTTAGAGTATTTCCTAGAGCAGGAATGTCCAATCTTTAGCTTCTCAGGGCCACTTCAGAAGAAGACTTGTCTTGGGCAAACACTACACAAACACTAAAGAGCACTGATGAGAAAAAAGAAAATGATCCATACATAATTTTTGTGATATCAGCCACCACAGATAAGGGAAAAATGTTCACACTAAGAATCTGAATTATCCAACAGCCTGTGCTTTTAAAATCGTGAAGCATGTCCCAAGTTTGTGATTGCTAATATAGTAAATGTACATATCTATGTAATACTAAGTCTTTGGGCTTTTTGATATTTTTATTATAAAAGTAAAATAAAATTAAATGAAGTGGGATATTTGACATTGTATTTGAGAAACGGATGCATGAATACCTGGTTTAATGGAAGGACTAGTAATTCTTAGTAAGTTCTCAAAGTGCTCATCAGATATTTTGGTTCTAATTTTATTTTAAGGAGCTGCATTCTTGAAAATAAATGTAGACGCTGCCAAAAAGCTAAGAAATGCATAAGACATAATTATCAATCAAGGGATATTTGTCTCTGGGCAGATAGGAAGACCTATAAAGTTGAGAAAAGAGACATGATCAAATTTTTCTTTATGTTGACGTCAGAGTACAGCTTTCTGTATGCCATTTGAAAGTTGGCAGTCAATTGAAAATGGAGCCATGAATGTGCCAAAATATTCATTATTTTCCCTGAAATCTTAAAATCTGTGTTAAAATTCTTAACCCAAATTGAAAAGCAAGGCTGTGTATTTTACACCACAGGACTATGTTCAGCCATTGTGTTGACATGCAAAAATTTGCCTTAATTTGAGTTTGCTATGATTTCAGTTTTATTTGAAATGCTATTATGGTTTGAAACATTGTATTGATCAATTGGCTTACATCTGGAAGAAACATTTTTACTCTTTACATGAGTGATTAAATCCACCAAAAATGCTCAGTCTAGAAACCAGTTTTCATCATCAAGATCTGACACAAATTTGGATTATGATACCATGAACAACTTGATTAACATGATCCAAATCATAAAATCTTGTCCACATTTTGCCTCAACTTAGCCATTTTATTTCTGAAAAGTAAATGATATCACCATAGTCAGCATCAATACTTTTAAAGAATTCCTGAAACTGGTGATGATTCAATCTCTTGGCCATTATGAATTCAGTGTCGGTAATGATTTGCATGATGTTATCTGTTCTTGAAGTTATCCACTGTTAAAGCACATAAACTTTCTTGATGGACTCTGCAATGGAACTTCATCAAACATGAATTTGGGATAGCAATTGCATTGTCTTCTAATAATTTTACAAGTCCATCTCTTTACCCTACGGTCGCCAGGGCACCATCAGTAACTATACCAAATATGTTGACAATGGACAAAGAAAAATCACTTTAACATGTTTTTTACTGCTTTGTATAGATCTCTTGATTTACTTCTGTCTTTTAATGGCACTAAAGCATCCATTTACTCAGCGACATTATGTAATTTCTTCATCAGTGCATTCAATAAAAATGGCAAGGTGAGCCCAATTTCTAGCATCAGTGCTATTATCCATTGCCAAAACATAAAATTTAAAATTAGCAGCTTTACTCTAAAAACTTTTTCTGTTAGATTTTCTCATTTCTTCAGTTTTCCTGGCTCGCGTCTGGTGAGACAATCTGATCTTAAAATATCCCCCTTTTTTCAGGGCAAATTATATCTGCCATGCTTTCCATACATTACTTTATAAACTTACCATCAGCAAATGGTTTTGATATATTTGCTATTAAGTATGTTACCACATAACTAGCTTTTACAGTGGAGTCCATGTGAGTTGTACCTCTTTCAAATTTTTTTTTTATTGAGAAGACATTTTTTTTCAGCTCCACTATTTTGTCCTTAGGACACAATTCCTCACAGATATCAGATTTCACTGCATGTTTTTGCATATAATGATGTTTTAAATTATAGTCTTAGAAAACGTACACAAATTCCCTACAAAGTAAGCAGAGTGCCTTACTATTTGCCTCTACAAAAAAAGTTGTCATCTGTCTAGTTTTCATCAGACAATCTTCTTTCATTTATAATTTTTCTTCTGGGGGGGTCTGTTTTCTTTTGAGGCACTGTAGAAGCTATAGGATTAAAAAATAATAATAGATTCCAGATGTTTGGCTGGAGGCTCATGACTGTAATACTCGCACTCTGAGAGACCAAGATGGAAGGATTTTACCTGAGCTCAGGAATTCAAAACCAGCCTGAGGAAGAGGTACACGATATCTCTACTAATAACAGAAATATCAGCCTGGAGTTATGGCAGGTTCCTGTAATCCCAGCTACTTGGGCGGCTGAGGCAGCAGGATTCCTTGAACCCAAGTCTGAGGTTGGTGTGAGCCAGGCTGATAATACGATACACTCTAGTGTAGGCAAAAAGGTGAAACTCTATCTCAAAATTAATAATAATAATTATTAATATAAATGACTATAAATAATTTTAGTACAAAAACTAATTGATAGGAAAATAGACAGCCAATTTTGGGCCTTCCATTTCAGTTGCTAATGCAGGGCGTGGTATAGGGTCAATTGTGAAGTATGGCAAGCAATGTGTGAGGCAACACTAAGGTGTATAAGTACTCTTAATAATCAAATAAGAATGCTAACACGACTTCTAAGTAATATTGTAACATTATTCATTTAATGTTGCAATGTAAGTTGAAATGCCCTTTAGAAATGCTGCCTCACCAAGTCACCAAGAGCACATGTCACCCTGTTGGTGCCAATTTGACTGTGTTTAGACACACTAGGAGCCACACTGTACTGTCAAACCGAAGCCACGATGCAAATGGTGAGAGCATATGTATTTTTATTTTACGTGACATTGCAACACGATGATTCCATGTACAAAGTTTCTGCTGGAGAACTGCACAATAGAGTTCCAGCAAAAAATCTTATAATGTTTTAAGTTAGTTTATGATTTTACAATGGGCCACATTCATGCCCCATGTCCTTGGTCCTTGGTTCTTGGCCTCTTGCAGTCCATGTGCTGTGGGTTGGACACCCTTGGTTGCCCACCTTAGTTTAGAGCACATTTTTCAAAAAGTCTATATGTAGGTATCAAGACAGATAACCATAGTCTTTCTCTTTATTTTGGAATACATCCTCCACTTATAATCAGCAGATTTTGTTGTACAATTGCAATAGGTGTTTGATAATACCCCAGAGAAAGTAACCAACCAGCTACTATACATTGGCTAACATTTTGCTCCCATTGAGCTTTTAGATTCTATCTAGACTAAAACAAGGTCATGCTGTGGCCTTAACTTTCAACCTGAATTACCTACACTTATACATAATATAAGATATGCATTCTCCATGCCTCAAAATGCAATGAGAAACATTAAAAAATTGGGAGCAGGCTGAGGCTAGAGATCAGGGCAAGAATAAAACTAGTTACAAAGAAGACGTGACAAAGGCCTGAATAGAATTGATGATGGCTCCTGTGCAAACAGGGAAAGTGATCGGGTCCTATAGAATTGAAGATTGCAAAAATTGGTCTCAGGAGAATAAAAAAAGGGGGAGGGAATATATATGTTATCTATACTAAAATCCTAAATGACTAGAGAGAACGTAGAACATGGAAAAGAGAAATTAGTAGCAATGAAAAGTGGCAAACTGAAATAAGACATGAAATATTTTTGTTGCCCATACTTCATTTTGTGTGGATCTGATATCCTTTAAAACAGCTTGAAAGTCCTTCAAAGTGAATGGGAATGGAGGCCGCAATAAAACTGGAATAAAGTTTCTCTTGGATTTCAAATAAAGTGTGGCTATTAAACAATGGAAGTAGTCATTTCATAAAGCAAGTACACTGAATAGTAGTTCAGAAGATTCACAAGAAAATTTTGTAGATAATGACCTTCCAAAATTACTACTTTCAACAATTGCCATTGGACGCAGAAATTCTAGTATATACACTTAAAAAATAAGCTATTTGCTCTGTGCCTTCATATGTTTGTACACAAATTTATGGACATATGTCAATATTATTAAGTGAATATGAACAGTATACTTAAATTTTGATTGCTATCTTTTTTTATGATAGCAGATCTCTATCAGTAATGGCAATATAACACTAGTAAGAATTTATAGTAACTTACTGAAGAAATAATAGTAAAAGAAGTATATTTTATTAAATATATTTAAACCTCATATTTATTTTTCTGAATTCTACTCCTACTAATATACAAATCTCTAGAAAATATAACTTTAAGAAATAACATTTGGAAAAATAGATGAAGAAAAATTAAATACTTACATTTAGAAAGCAAACAATACAATCTAGAAAAATAGAAAATTAAAAACATGTCATATGTTATCAAACAGTTGTGACAAAAGAATTAACCAAACCGGGTAAATAAATACAAGTAAGATCATTTCCAGACTCAAAAATCATATTCATCCTGAGTTAGAAACAGTACACAGCATGGAAAGACCTCCTAGGTTGACTGGTACAGTGAAAACACGTATTTTTTTTTTCAAAAAGAATTACTCTAATTTCACAACATCAAAGTGGATTAAGGGGGAAAAAAGGAATTAAACTTTACATGTGAGCTACATGGGGAAGAGATGGTACCCTGACTGCCACAATCTCAGGTTTTACTCTATTACTGACTGATACATTCAAGCATACCAAATAGGTCTAAAATGATAGCAGATGACCTCCTGTGGGATTCTGTGCCCAGAAAAAGGAGGATGAATCAGCCTGAATTGAATTGTTTCTCTCTCCCACAGATAAATATTGCGCACTAAATTAGTTTCAGTGTACTTGCTTTGCTTTCCTTTTAGCTTAATATATGCAGTGTCAAGTTATTTCAAACCGAGTACCGTTTCACTCTATGTACACAGTTTGTCTAAGGTAAAAATTGGAAACAGTTAAAGCAAAATATAATGAAATTCTTTTCCCACTCCCACAATTTTGTCAGGAAGTAGTGAGAAAAACCTATGAGCTGGAACACCGGCTTAACTGGTATTTCTAATGCTACTTAGTCCATGAAAAACCCATGCACTTTAAATTTTAAGAGGACTTACTACATTTTTTTCATGCAGAGAATTCTGGAAACTAAGAGTTTAGTTGTGTCCATCTCAGGCAACTGAAATAAAGCAAGTCAGATAATATTTTCTAACAATACCTGTTCACTAGGTTACAATATTTCTGAAAATATTGTCATCCACACCTGTCGTATTAGGGATATGTTTTGTGTAGAACAGTTTGTCCTGTCTCTGCACTCCTGTGTATGTGTGTGTGTGTGTGTGTGTTTGATATACGTACAAGCTACTTCATATGCAGGTAAGGGATACTGTGTACACAGTTCTTGAAAGAGTCACAGAGAAAATACAATGCCACCTGCTCTGCTCTCTTTTTACCAGCACTTTAGATTTAACTGGATGTACTCTGGACCCCCAGTCTCCAGTGAGCACTGACCCTGAGTGGAGGCAATAACAGAGTGATCACAGATGCAAAGCAATCCCACACACGTTTACTGAAAAGTAAAAGTGAGTCCCAATGGGAGAGATGGGTCTTTCTCAGTGAGACTCTTTTATATGCTGACTAGTTTGAACCACCTTTCTTCTGGCAGGATTGGTTGCAGTTTCCTACTCAGCGGTGATTGGCAGGGTGGGTTTCTATAACAGATTATGTAACAGTAAGGTGACCAGATTTTAACATTGGTAAAGCAGGACACCATTGATTGACCAGGAGGGGTGGTTCTTAATTAAAAATTTGGTCTATATGGACCAACAAAAATTTTCATAGAATGCAAAAATAGTATTGTAATATTTTTTTTAATTTCAACATAAGCACAATTTACAAATATAATACATTAAAAAATTATGTATAGTATTATTTTATTCTTCGGCATATTTCTCATTTAAGTGAATATTTTTAGTAGATTGCTGTCGTTGTTTAAAAAGTCATGAAATTTTTCACAAGAATTTGTTAACTTATATTTCACACATAAAATGACTTTCAATGTCTCAACACTTAATTGTGATTTTTCTGATGTCCACATAGAAAAAACACCTTCAGTCACAGCATTAGTTCCTGGTAAGGACAGCGCGTATCCCACAATTTTTACTGCATTATTGTATGGAACATGATTTGTTTCAAAATGATGAAATTTTTCTAACCATTTGTTCTTTATTGTGATTTTTGCTGATGCCTAAGATTTAACCTTTTCCTTATCAATATATTTTTTTAATGATGATACCTCATAAGTAGTAAGTGTCACTTTCAAGTCTGGTGCAAGACTTTTTGCTGCCACTATAAAATATAAATAATATGAGTACTGTCTGCTAAATTCATGAAATAAATAAATAAATAAATTACCTTAATTATCTGAATAGCTAATTTGTTAACATCATTGGTTTAACTAGCACTAGCACGCTTTACCATGTGTATCGTCTGAGAGACAGTTACAAAATGTTTTTGTCATTGCCAATGCCAAAAAATTCCATTGTTCAGTAAGTCTAAACAATGGTGGTCGAATTCTAACAACTGATCAATAATGCGAACTTTGATAAGCAGTTCTCGATATCAGTTCTCAACATTTTATAATGTTAAAGTTTAACATTATAAAATTAACAAAAACAATGTAAAACTCATATCCTGGTGAAATAGCCACATGGCAACTGAAAACCATATATTCCCTGCCCATTCTCCCGCTGTTCCCTAGCTTGTCATGCATTCTTTCCAAAAATCGGGACTTTTCTAAAATGCCGCAGGACGCAGGACAAATTGTTAAAAATCAGGACTGTCCCACCAAAAGCGGGATGTCTGGTCACCTTACACAGGTTAGGTTACCTAAGTTTCCTTTCTATACATGTATCTTCCCAGAATCCTTCATAAAAATTGCATTCCTGCTATGTTAATTAGATGGTAATGAGCCCCAGAGCAGCTAAGGTCAAATGGAGCTCTTTTCTGTGTACGTTCCCAACAATACACAGTTTCTAGCAATTTGGCCTCTAGTTGCAATTTGGTTTTCACTATTCCCTCTTAGCCACTTCCTTGCCACCTGGTTACCCTCTGCCAAACCTAACAAGTAGACATTTGTGCCAGCACCTAAACAAAAGGCAAAGGATAGGTAGGAAAGAAATTGGTGGTAACTGATAAAGAGAACTAGGACATTGGGTGTGCTGTTATTTAACAAAGATCCCAAGTTAGAGGAGTTTAAGGAAAGCAGACATTTATTTATCTTGTAATCCAGGTAAACACAGACATTCTGACATGAATCTGCCTCTGATGCAGGTGCCTTGTGTTTTGTTGTAGACCATCCCTGGGCAGGGACCTGGCTTTGGAGTATAAGATGACTCACCACTTTGTGCTGTCTACTCACTGGAAAGCGGAAAGGAAAAGAGAAGAGTCATATTTGATTGGGTCATATTTTCCTTTAAGTGTACAACCATAAAGTTTTTTTTTTTTTTAATTTACATTTACCTCATGCTAGCCAAAGGTTATGCATATGCCTCTACTTGGTTCAAGAATGATGGGAAATGTTGTCTTCTTTCCAGGTAAACTTGTCTCTAGCTAAAAAGTGAATGTTAGATGAATATAGCCACTGAAGGATGGCTAGCATTTTTCCATTTTACTATAAATTATATACTAAAATTTATAATGATAAATCCTAGTATCCTGATAAAAAAATCGTATGTTATAGTTCCTAGTTTCTTCATTCTGTTTAGACTTGTGTACCTGATGAAAGGTGATATAACATAACATGTTCAAAAATCATTTCTAAAAACACGTAGCTTTTGTTGAATGCCAGACCTGCTACTTTCTTCCTAAAGGATTCTCTGTACCTCTATTTCCTCATCTTTGAAAATTGAATTAAACAGGGTGGCGCTTTGGCTCAAAGGACTAGGGCACTGGCCCCATATGCTGGAATTGGAGGGTTCAAACCCAGCCCTGGCCAAGAACTGCCAAAAAAAAAAAAATTGAAATGAACTTTATTGGTTTACAATATATAATAAATACATTCTTGGATTCACACACTTAGAACTGCACTTGGCACATAACTTGTCAATACCTTTAGCATGAAGAATTATGTGTCTGATTTTCTCTAGAATAATAATTTTTAAAGTAAAGTCTTTATTAGTCTTTGATACATTTCTCCTAATTCCTGTTTACAGAATTCTAATTTATCTTCCTAATACCAACATTAAACAAGCCATAACATAAAACTAAATCATGCCCCTAGAACTATTGGTATTTCCTTTTAAACCTGGGATCTTTGTAACACTTGGCCGCTAGTCCAAATTGAGATGTGTTGTGAGTCCCACACACACGATGGAGTGATAAGGCTTACGACCCAAAACATGTAACATGCTTAGTCATATTTTTATATTGATTACAGCTAGAAATAATATATTTGGTAAAGTGTTAAAAATAAGCTTCTGTTTTCCTTTTTTTAACGTGAATACTAGAAAAATGTAAATTATCTATATGGTTCAAATCTCATTTCTTTCGGGCTGAGGTCTTCTTTACCACCGCAAGACAAAATTATTTACCTTCCTGCAAATTAAAGAAAAAGGGCTCTCTACTGAGCAGAAATATCTAAGCTTTACAATGATCATACATAATTTGCTGCACGGCCCAAAACACAAGGACAAATTGTTGTCCTGGCTCACCACACCTGTGTCTGCTTTTATCTAGGGTTTCTATATTATACTATACAGTCCAATTTTATTTAAGCCAATTATACCAATCACTACACCTCTATAATCACATTTTATATTCTTTCTTAGTAATGATAAAGAAAAATATGTATATAAGGTAGAAGTAAAAATTATAATGCATATTGTGCACACTGAGTATCAGTGAAAACTTATGGTAGCCAACTTGTATATTGAAATGAGATATGAATCTAATACAGCTATTCAACATTAAATATTTAACAAGTCAATCCTTGAAGGTCATATCGCTCGATAGCAGGAATACTCCACAAGAGGTCAAGTACTATGTTTCATTCATTATAAGTTGCATGTTTTTATCTTGCTCACATTTTAACCAGGTTTAAAATCAGATGCATCAGTGATTGATGGCATCTTATAATTTCTGTCCAGCAGACAACATGAAACAACACATATATCACTGCCTGTGTGTGAGCAGGTATCATTGTCACACAAGTATCACACACAGGCAGTGATATATGGGTTGTTTATACAACACATGTCAAGATTTTCATTCACGGACTCATTGAGGACCATGTGAGAAGGTAATATGAGTTCTGTTTACACTTTAAAACCTTCCATAGACACATTCAAGTATGCAAAATCAGTATCCATATCGTAAAAGAAAGTTCTGGGGACAACACAGAGCAATCAATGAAAAAATTACCTTTCATTACCTTTTCTTTTTTTTTTTTTTTTATTGTAGGTTTAGCAATGTGTTTTGGTTAAAAAAGAATAGCAGGGACATTTATAAAACTTGAAGGAATAATGATTCAGTTTTCTCATAAAAATAACTTTAAAAACACTTAAAAACACATACATAAAACTCATCAATTTATTAAATATAGACAGTACTTATTGAAACTCTGTATGAGATATCTCTCCTTGTGTCTCCTTATCTATCTCCATTGTACTGTTCTTGGGTTCTTGGACATTATCTAAGCTAATACTATTTCCATTCTTAAACTACAATTCAATCTACTGCTTTCTTCTATATGTGGATTGAACAAACTAAAAAGCAATACACCAGATTCACAATATCATGCTTAAGTAACTCCCTTTTACTTCAAATTAAAACAACATAATTGAACCCATAAGGAAAAGAAAAACAAAATTAAATCATTAAATGTGTCTCTTGGTTGCTTAAAAATCATACTACCAATTTTCTCAGCAGTGATGTAGTAATGCTTATGTGCAGCTTTTTTATTTTTATTGGAGTTTGGATTATTTTTGCCCTATTTGTAGGAAAAAATATGCTTTATAAAATTATAAATTTCCGTGAACTGTAATACAACACAATTTTCTAGGTCTGTTTTATAGTCACCTCTGATTTTCTATGACCCCATTAACATTCCATTATTTAAAATATTTCTGTTCATGGGTTTGGTTCATTGTTTGTTAAAGTCCAGAACTACCCACCTAGTTATTTTTTTTTTTGGGTGGGGGGGCGATTAATACATTTTTTAAAATTTTCTCATGTATTTTTTGATGCATATACATCTTCAAGAAATTTTCTTCTTTAAGAACAGTCTGTGAAAGGTAGATTTATGAGATGTGAGGGGGTGGGCACATGTGCACACTCCTGAAATTGTCTTTATTTTGGGCCTCAAACATAATTTATATTTAATTATAAAGAGTAGGACTGGCTTACTTAATACCCTTTCTCAGTTCCAGGTTCCTTTTGTCAGCCTCTAATATAAAGCCTTAGGGGAGTGAAATTCAGTTTCAGTACTCAATTTTCAGCTTCCTGACAGCTATGAATGGCTAAGAAATACAGTTGTGTCTGGTGAACCTGAGTGAAATTCTGCCATCAGGAAACTATTGTTTCCTGAAGAAATGCTAATAAAAATAGTGAACTAAAGTCTTATACCTGCCTTGTCCAATCCTCTTGTTCTCTGGTACCTAATTGGGAAAATCAGCCAAGAGCAGGAAGAACCATCCTAGGACAACAAGGCAGTAAGAATGAGGACAGCAGCCAACATGTAAGCAGAGGAAGATTAAAAAAACAAAACAACAATTAGCTAATATTGGGCGTGGCACCTGTGGCTCAAAGGAGTAGGGCGCTAGCCCCACATGCCAGAGGTGGCAGGTTCAAACCCAGCCCCAGCCAAAAACTGCAAACCCCCCCCCCAAAAAAAAAAAACTAACTAATAAAGAACTATGAGTCTAGGTCTGCACTAATTTCTTTTTGAATTGGCCCATCAGTCCCTAAGCAGCAGCATGCGGCTAACTCTGCCACAGCTACATGGTTCCTTTGACACATTTTCCATGTATTTGGTCAGTAAAATGACAAATGGGTCTGGACCATTTATGCTTCCATAGACAGCATAAGTAAGATCACCATGGTGTCAGCTTCCTATATCTCTACTCCTACAGGATGACACTGAACCTGAGGGCCCAGCTGACACATGATACCAAATAGTTTTATAGGCAAGGGAGGTTTTCAGGTAAGTGGTGAATAAAGCGGGAATTTCCATGTCTCAACAGAAACAGGAAGTTGGATGTGAAACATCTTTGCCCAGCTCCTCAGAAGACTTCCGGATGGCCATGTCACAGGATGGAACACAAGGTAGTGTGCCAAGGGTCGGGTCAGCCTGTGGTTAAGCTGTGCCTAGAGAGCCCATGCTGAGACATGCATTATTGCCCCAGTGGTGCCGTTTCATTACCAGCACTTATTATGAGAGAATAATAAAACCTTGTGTATATAAACTCACCTTAGCCTGAGTTTCCTCTTACGTATAACTAAGCTATCCTTATCTGATTTACTTGTGTACAGAATTTTAGATTAAAAAAAAATAAATTGTCCCTGTAGACATTGAAGTCAATGCTCAACTTTTTTTCCCAAATTCATTGTGACTTAATATTTCTAATGCCAATTTAATTCTCATTCTATTTTACTAATGTTTTTTATTTAATAAAAATTTTAACATCTATCTCATGCATGGAACTCTGAAATCTTGTGATATGAAACTGTTCTCATTCAAACACATTGATATTTTAATTGGCCCTTTCAACCCAAACAAATCTACTTAAAAGTGACCTTAGGAGGAAGTAAAGGCAAAGACTAAGGGAAGCCTAAGTCTGTCACTTTGGAAAGTAATCTTTATTCCTTTTAATAATTAAAAAAACAAGGCTTAGCATGTGTGGAGGGTTTAAATAAACTGATGAGATAAGCCTCTGTGTGCAAACTTGTACTCTATTATTCCTTTATTAATAGACAAATGTATTATAGCAACAGAAATCCCCACACATGTAAAACTATTAAATTAAATGAGATGTAATAAAATTGAAATTTGTGATGTTATATAGAAGCAACCACATAATTAATGGCACTTGAATTACTTTTCCAAAACTACTAGTAGGGTGTATGTACACCTATCTGTTATGAGCATATAGCAAAAGGAGTAAAAGAAACAGGAACAATGAAATTTTATTTGTAGAAAATGAAGAATTTATGAAATACTAACAGGTAACTATGTTCAGTATTTAATCTTGATAATAGTTACTGGCTAAATAATCTGTATGGTGTTTAATCGAAGAATTCAACGTCAAATATTAAATTTATAGGTATACTTGCATGTGAATGTGGATAAAGATATATAAAAAAAAGGTTCACTACTGGAACATTTTCAATAGTAAATGACTATAAATTTTCATCAATAAAATCAGTTTAAATAAAGTATGATATATTCATATATTAGCTTATGTGGCAGTAATTCAGAAAAATAACAGATTAATATGTGTTGGTATGGAAAGATCTCAAGACATATAGTGAGTGAAAAAATATCAACAACTGAGTATACTATTCTTTAATTTCTATAATATATTTTTTGTACATATGCATACATATTAAAATACTATTTTGAAAATAACTCTTGACAATAATTTCTTCTGGGAAAAGGAATAGGAGACTGCTAATAGGATGTGAAAGCAAGAGATATAACTTTTATAGCTCCTATTTTCCAATCATAAGCATGTGCTTATCATTTGCATTCTTTTCAATTAAATATACAAAAACTAGCCCGGCACCCATAGCACAGTGATTATAGTGCTGGCCACATACATCAAGGCTGGTGGGTTTGAACCTGGACTAGGCCAGTTGAACAACAATGACAACTGCAACAAAAAAATAGTGGAGAGTTATGGCAAGAGCCCAGCTACTTGGGAGGTTGAGGCAAGAGAATTGCTTAAACCCAAGAGTTTGAGGTTGCTATGAGCTGTGATGCCACAGCACTCTAGCAAGGGTGACATAATGAGAGTCTGTCACTCACACACACACACACTATATATATATATATATATACCATCTATCTGAGAAAATAACACAATTTTGTAAATATGTAAAATCCATTCACTTATACACTTTAAATAGGCAAATTGCACTGTATTTAAATTATATCCCAAATGAACTGCTACTAGAATACACATACACACACACATACACACACATATATCAGGGACCAGCCTCAACACACTGTGAGTTTACTTCTTAGTGGCTTGGTGAGGCCAGAGATGGATAGAAACTTATTAGGAAGAGTAGTTAATGAGAGTTATAGAGAATTAAATAGAGAAGTAATAGACACAGATAAAGAAATAGTTTTAAGAGCAGCAAGACTCAGGAGGTGGCGCACCCTTCTTCATGAGTGTTCCAGTATGACACTCCAAGTATCAGGCTGGCTCTGTATTTATTTCATACATCAGTGTTACAATCACAAATCTTAGAAAAGCAAGGCAAACAATCCCATCATGGTTCTTGGTATGCTTGCATTTCTATAACTAGACTAACTCTACAGCTGATTACATTAATTGTATTGATTTGCTTACTACTTTTTACTGTTTTAAGGTATATGGTCTTAAGGTAAACATAGTCTTGATAAGATAGCAAATCAGAGGCTGAGTCAAGGATCAAATCCTAGCTGTCACACACCACAAATGTGATGTTTTAATATTCTGACAGCCTTGTGTCCAAACAGATAGACTCCTGTTGTGACTCACACAACTGAGAAAGAGACTGGGACCCTACTTGGTGCAATAATTAAGTAGAATTTTATTACACCTGTTGCTGTGGAAAGCAAGCAGCCATGAATAAAGAGCAAGTGGGCTTATTTATACCTTATATTCTGCATAATTCAGCATAAGCAAGCATATACAGAAGTGAAATATTGTGGTTAGCTCAAGGCGGGGACAACATTAGCTCATGGGTAACATTGAGGGGGTTACATAGTTCAACGTGGGGGCACCTAAGTTGAGAAAGTTTCCAAAGAACTTGGGACTTTCCACCAAGGGCTTTTTTTGGCATCGACCCCTCCCCGCATAATTCCTTATCTTTAGGCCTCTTCTCAGAATTGTACCTCCCCACCCTTATGGGGGCCAGGACTAAATGACTCTGGAGACGTTTCTTTTTCAAAGATAGGGGGCTCGGTTATCACACCCCTCTGGCCCAAGCAAGGTGACAGAAGAAAGGCGATCCCTCTTCTCTTTATCTGGTCCACAGCAAGTCTTCCTGAGTTGTACAAAGTTTAAAGAATTTACACTCTTAACTCCCAAAAACCACTCTCCCAGGGCGCACAGCCCCACCCTGGCAGATAGCAGCTTCATGGCCTCCAGCCAGCTGCAGCGCAGCGGTTGTGAGGGGAGAGGGGTTATACACCAAGCCAGCTTCAGAATCTTAAAATGACAGGATCTCACACTTTGCGCTCAGAGCCAGGAAAATGAATCCAAATCGACTCTCCAATTACAGTCTCCCTTCATCTAGACGCTGTTTCCTATTCCTAATAATATTTCTAATCTACTAACAGTTAATAATTCAATATTGGTTTCAAACTTACATACCGATTACTAGCAGTGCAAGCACATCGTCGTGATATGACTCTTCCCCTAATTATTCCCACCTGCACTCTTCATATACACATATACCTACTTAGATCATACATTCAAACAGATAATTTAATATCTAGTTATCAGATTGATCATGGGCTAAGGTACAATGATGTTCAGAAGCAAAGTACAGCTAGTGCTATTACTAATTATCATATAAAAACAAAATAATAATGACCACTTGCTATGTGAAAATTCTTGTTGAAACAACAAACATATATGTATAGAATTTAATTTACATATTATTTGTGTATATAGGTTCTATTGTCCCCTTGTATAAATGAAATAAAAAAGAGAAAGGAATTTAGTTGTTCTGTCAATGGTAATACATTTGCAGGGTATTTTCTTTTCGTTTGGTTTGTGACATTTGATACCATGCTAAGCTAGTAGAGAGGGCTTTGGTGAAGGTAAGAAAAGAGTGATACAAATAAAGACTAATCTAATATGCTGTACAGGCAAAAAGCAATAATCCCTAATACGGCATGAGAGATACTGTCACTAAAATATTGTTTGATGTCTACCTTTAGTATTATTGAAATTGTACTAAACAATTATCCATTGTTTATCTGAAATTCAGTTACCTTAAATTTCAGATCTCCTAATTGTTGGTCACTTTGACCTGATGCCCTGTTGTCAGTTGTTTTGCTAAAGTGGTAACTTTAAGGTTATACACAAACACTACGAACACTTAGAAGGGAGATTTAGAGAGAAAAAGAGTAATGTTGTGTTCCCAGTGGTAACTGAAACCATAGCCATTTTTTTAAAGTAATATAAAATTAGATGGAATGGATTAAGTGGGTGTGAACATACACTTCTGTGGCAGTTAGCTCCAAGAAGGTTTTAAGGGCTTGAATTTTGAGAGAAATTGAAGCAGAAAGAGGTTTGGTTAAAGAGGAGCAGAGGAAACCAAAAGATCCACTGACTTTCAAAATTTGACTTCAGCAATGGAAGTGAAAAAAACACTCTCCAAGTAGAAATTGTATGGATTAGAAATGTATCTGAAAGAAAAAAAAAAAATATATATATATATATATATTTGTCTGACATATTTGGAAGGATTAAGGGAGAGATATTAATATGTACTCAATTCATAATTGAAAAAAAGAAAAAAATGAATATTAGTAGAAATCAGTGATTTTGGACACAGTGAATATGAAAACACTTCTTTCTTTTTTTGAGAATGGAAAAAGGGCTGAGGTATTTTTGTTGTGTTTTAAAGAGCCAAACTGATCCTATTGAATTTGTGAAATATAATTCCAACAAATTCAGTTGTGTTATTTGTTTATTCCATACAGGTTTTGGAGTTCTGTGTGTGCGCACACGAGTGCGTTTTTGCTAGCACACCTGCACATACATATGCACACATCATATAAAAACATATGCATGTGTCAGGTCAGTTAAACATTACTTCCATACATAATTATACATGGTACACACATGTAAACACTGTATATTCCCAAGCCCTATAGTGCCTCTGTTAGGATTTTTAAAGTAAGATATTTTTCATCCAAAGCTGTATTACCTTAAACTACAGAACTCCTTCCACTTCTAAACATTTTAAAACAAGGATATATGAAACATCTTCAGAGGAATGACCCTTTGTTTTGCAATGAAAGAAATCTTCAGGGTTACCACCCTTGCTGCAAAATATCACAGACTCTGTGAAATAGGAATGTCAATGTGTATTAGACAAAGAGAAGAGAGGGGTGTATAGAGAGTGAACAGGAAACCAGCCATGAGAAAAACAGCAGGGGGTTGCTTGTTGAGCCCAGCGACCTTACACTATGCCTAATACATGGAAGATTGTGTAGACCACAGGAAAAAAAATTAATTCTTTAGTTTTCTATAGATAGGTAAGGATTTTTCTCTCTACTCCTTTCTATTTTACTTAAAAAAATTTCTCCATTGAGTTTATTGTGCTTGTAAATTCAATTCAGTGTAAGCTAAATTGGAGAAAATTATAAGTATCATGATGTTTTCCTTAATACTATTTATAAAACTCTCCAAGAACTGATGGTATTCTTCCCATTACAAGTAATGCTATATACACCAAGGGAAATGAAACAGAGATTAGAGTGAGTCTTGCAGCCTATTAAGCATTTAATAAGTAATAAGGATCCTTCCAAATGTGGACTATTTTTTACATATTACAACTGCAGACAGTCATTTCCCAACTTGAGCTACAGAAGCAAGAAGGAGAAATCAAGAGGAGTCAGATGTAAAGTGACTAAGAATAGCTGATTGATTGCATTTTCGTTTGTTAATATAAACCTTCAAGGACTGAGTCAGGAATGCAGACAGTTATGCGCCATTGTCTATGTGCATGTGTCTCTGGCTCAATATCTCATAATACTAAGATCTTATTTCTTTTCCACTGTCATCAAAATGACTTTGATACATTCATTAATCAGATTTCTGGATTGCAATTTGTCTTGTCTTATGGTAACAGAGACTAACATCAATATAGGAGATATTAAACATTATTTGATAATTCGGCCCATGCCTTTTATATTCTGATTGTCAAAAGTAACTAATTTCACAAAATCAAAGTGATACATTTCAGTGATAGCAGGTTTCCATTTACATCCCAGAGACTGTATAACTTGTTTCTTCCTCATTGCATCTTTCAAATCTAGCCTACCCTCCTAGACTTCTGTGAATAAGGCACAATTTTCACTGTCCCCTACTGATCAAGTCAAATTACATCGGCAGGTTGAGATCTGTGGTATGAGTTCTAGGCTGCCCCCAGTTTATTACCCTCTACTCTTAATGTCCTCTATCATCCCCCCTTCTTGAGTGTGGGTGGGATCTATAAATATAATTGGAAATTATATTTATTAATTAAATCTGATTATGTTGTGTTATATAGCAAAGATAAAGGGATTTTTCCTGGGT